>PVIA01009233.1:0-63072 GCA_004024845.1 Tonatia bakeri
CTGACCCTCTTAGCCACGCCCACCAGTCCCGCCCCTCGTCTCTGACGTTTTCCTTTATCCTGCGTGACGTCGCTGTGATTGATTAGAGGCCTTCAAGGAAAGGTTTTTAGAAGGGAAACCGAAGTGATTTTCTGCAAAATAGGACTCAGTATATTATAAATTCCGGCCACTTCAACCAGGATTTTAAAGATGTTGGAGAAGTACAGTGAAATGTTTTCTATTTAATTAGTTTATTCATTTGTAAATAAGAAAACTGATTTTATCAGTGATTTGACAGGTCTTGCTCAGGATCCAAGAATAAAGTGACATGTGACTGCAGTCCAATGTTACTTCTAAATTGAAGCTCTTTAGCCGGTTAACCCTAAACCAATTTTTAAGTGAAAACAGATGACGTCTTAAATGAATATCCAGATAACCTTAAATTACACAACTACTGCAGATCTAAAGCAAGTTTGATTCTCTTGAAATCTAAATATCTCACACTTTGGCAATGTTTCAGTTCGTCATCGATTATTGCAATGTCTCAATGCCAAATAATCTTGTTCAGAAACTGCCCAGCTGTACTTCCTTCCTATGCTCATGCGTGTAATACAATTAGTTTGTAAGAAAGATGAAGGTCTACGGTATAAAAAAACAGAAGCAAAATTTCCCTGTACAATAAAAACATTTGTTTTGAAGAAATTCCCTGTAGGCTAATTCAGTAATTGATGAGCTTCCAGAATTCTTTAAAATCATTATCACAATCATAATAGGCAGGAGGGATGAGCTTTCATTCCCTTTCATGTAGTTACTTTGATGTATAAATACACAGTAGCTATGAATAATAAACTGTAAAAATATAATCATGGAAACATTAGGTATACTTGTACTTAGTATTTTAATTTAGTAGAAACTAGACCTAAAATTTTAAATTCAAAACCTCAAAACTGTGCAACACTGTTCAATACACTTATGTCACTGAATTGTACTCTTAAATATGGTTAAGATGGTAAACTTATGTGTATTTTATCAAAATTTTAAAAATTGAAATGATAAAACTACAAGATTAAGCCAGTAAGTAATTCAGAAAAAAAATTACTTTTTAAACGCAGAAAATGAAATAGAAAAATACATTTAAGGGACACTACCTTGTTTATATATTACTTTTAAAGTAAGTCCTACATATTTTTAATGACATGCCTATTTGAATTACTAAAAAAGTAATTATAATCATTACTATTTAAACATGTATTATTTTGCCTCTAATCTGATCCAGAAGAATTCAGTAATTTCTTAGCAATAAGCTCAGACCTCTTTTTATTGCTCTACTACATGTAAACATTTTTCAGTTCTTTTAAAAGAAAATACTTTTTTAAAGTAGCCACAAAGGACCATTAGTACTCAAACCATCATGTTTTCTATATAAGCATGTTATATACACCTGCTTAAATCTAGGAACACCTTACTAGGAAATATGACTCAGAGAAAGTTCTTGGTGGTTTTATAGAAATCTGTCCTTCCTCCCTGCCTTCTCTCTTTTCTGCACACCCTTAATCTACTCCTCTTTCCCCCGCTCTCTTTTATTTTCTCTTAGTATACAACATGTAGTATTATATTTATAAGATTAATTTTCTGGCTTTCCAGTTAGAAGACAAAGAGAAGAGATGAGGACACAAAATGAATTAGTAAGTGAGAAGAGGAAATATTTCATGCAGAGGTAGAGGAACCACAGTTCCATACGATTTCTCTCCTCTACTGCTTTGGCACAGGAACAAGCGCCAACAATGGACAAGACTGCCCTTGGATGTGAGCATGAGATCTTTTTGTCAATTTCCCAGGTAGTAGAAAACCACTGCCATACACGAGTAATGGGTGCGGGTCAAATGTGCAAGTCTTGCAGTGGCCTGGAGGAAGCTGGAAGGGCCTCCAAGCAGACAGATATCAGTATTCATGTTATGAGGTTTAGCAGTTTGAAGAGCTAATTCTTTGCGCAGAAGTCTGTCTTCCTCACCCCTATGACTCATGTTAAGGATTGCCCTTTCTTAAAAGGGGCTTATCAACTGACAATGTTAGTAGCAAAGAATGAGTGAACAAAAATCAAGATGAGGGCTCAGAGGATTTAGCTATGTCAATCTATATTTTATTTTTCACTTAACATACGTTCTACAGTTATTCAGAAGGAACAGAAAACTTCCATTATGGTAACCAGAACAGAATGTCGTTCTAATGTTCTTCTCCTTTATAAGTCTTTATGTCACGCCAAGGTGTTCCAAAATGGGAATCACTTAGTGAATCACTTTTATTTTAAATAAGAACATGGGGCAGAAGACAAGCAATTTTCCATGGAGGACTCATTTAGTTCCCACCCAGGAGTCAGGTCCCTGTTTCATAAGTGCAATGCTAGTGGTACTAGCGACACTGGTGGTGACAGGGGGGTCTTGTTACTCTTTGGGGAAGAGAAAGTTAAGAGGGTAGGGTGTAAAGGGGCAACAGCCTTCATTTTCTTTAGCTGATTCATTGTCATTTGAAATATGGTACTTCTTGCTGTTCACTAATTTACATTAAAGTTATGGATAATAACCCCTAGAAATTGCAATGAGAGATGTATTCTCTGCCTATTTATAAATATCCTCTTACCACCTTCTCTGAACTAAATTAGATGGGGTTTGGTTAATACATATCTTAACAGTAAGGCTCAGTTATTTGTCCCAAACCTTCTGGAGTGAGGGTAATCTTGCTACCTAATTCCCTTGCATCAAGCTTCATGATACAGGTTGTTGTGAGTTCCCAGGCCCTCACAAGTGCTCTGATATTATGAATATATCTGGTCTTTATCTCTGGTTCCTCCTATAAAGCTTCAAAAACCTTTAGAATTTCTTGAATGATAAAAGTTTCTTAAAGCCAATGAGGTACTCATGGCAGGCCCCTAGATAGCTTCAGGATGGGAATTGGCCATAAGAAACACCAAGCACGTGATTAGAGGTTGGGGCTTTCAGCTGTTCAAACTCCTGGCAGAGCAAAAAGGCTGGAGACTGAGTTCAATCACATGGCCAATGATTAAATCAAGCATGCCTGCATAATAAGATAAAAAAAAAAAAAACCACCACTCTGTATACTAAAGCTTGTTGAAGCTTCCTGATTGGCGAACACGCTGATGTTCAGGGATGGTGACATGCCCCGACTCCCCAGACTCTGCCATTGGTATCCTTTAAAAAAAAAAACTGTAATAATTAAGTATGGCATTTCCCTGGGTTCTATGAGTTGTTCTAATGGATTATTGAAGCTGAGAATGGGTCACAGGAACCCCTGACTTTGTAGTCAGTGGGGCAGAACTGTGGGTGGGCTGGGGACCTCACTTGTGGGTGGTGTCTCTAAAGGCAATTGTATGGAACACCGAGCCCTGAAACCTGGAGAGTCTGACACTAGATCCAGGTGCTTAATGTCAAAATTGTATCGAAGTATACCCAACTAGGGGTAAAACAGAACAGGTAGCTCATAAAAATACTCCTTTTTTTTCTAATTGTCTTCACCTTCTCACCTAACTTCTGGCTGTCCTATCTCCCTCTGCATATCCCTCTCCACCTGCCTGGATTTGTTATTTTTTCCTATAGAATAAACCAACCCCAGTCTCTTACTGCCCTTGTGTTTAAGAAATGTTGCAGTGTTGATTATCAGAGTAAAGTTTAGTGGTTTCCCGTTCCACACAGCTCTACAGAGAGAACATGGCTTAGAATGGACTTAACTTTGATCTTGGTATCCGGAAGATTCAGGAGTGGGAATTTTCAGCAGCTGTGGTTGGGAAAAGGTGAATTGTGATTCTGTATATAAAAAAAGGGATTTTTACTCTAGCAATTTTGTTCTGAACTGTTTGAAGTCAAACATACCTCACCACCATGAGGATGAGTTCCTTTCCCTACAAACAATAAATTTATATTTCTTCTACCTTGGCCTTATTATGCCAGGCCTCTCCCAACCTGCTACGGATAGAATGTTTGTACCCAACCTCCCCTAACTAATGTATTAAAACCCTAATCCTTAATATGATGGTATTTGAAGACAGGGCCTTTGGGAGGTAATTAGGTCATAAGGGTGGAGTCCCCTGATGATTTAAGGCCGTATAAGAAGAAACAAGCTTGCTTCTTCTCTCTCTGCCATGTGAGAATACGAAGAGAAGGTGTCAGTCTGCAAATCAGAAAGCAGGCTTTCATCAGACACTGGACCTGTCAGCACTCTGATCTTAGACTTTCAGCCTCCAGAACTGTGAAAAATAAATACCTGCTGTTTAAGCTACCCAGTCTGTGGTATGTCTGTTACAATGGCAACCTGAATAAGATACTGCACAAATTGTATTTTCACTTGAAAAAACAAAAAGTAACAGTGCTAAGTCAAAATATCTTTTCCTCTAATGTTAGATTTCTACTCATTAAGACTGAATGATGGTGATAGAAATTTTGGATTCATTTATTCATGAAGACCTGATGAAATTAAAATTAGACCAACCCAGTTACAAAAATACCAGGGCTATAGGTGGCTACAATCTCTTTAAAAATTTAATAAAATTTACCTTTTTCAAAATGTTATTTTAAAATTTTACTTTATTTAAAAAGTGTAATAATACACTCCATGATATAAAATTCTGGACCTAGTAGATTTAAAAACAGCATAATGAAAAATACAAATATTTATTTTGTTTTCCTCTGTATATCTTGCACATCTATTGTCTTCTGCTAGGTTTGCATTTATTTGTTTTATAATCTGATTCACACTTATAGTAAAACACATTTTAAATATCATAGACAGGTATAACACATAAAGTATAAATTCCCTTTCTCCAGCCCCTCCTCAGGTATTGGTGAATATCCTTTCAAACTTTCAACCACATGGATATATGTTTTTTACATAAATGGTTGCACATTACACATATTTTTCTGAAAAAACTTGATTTTTTCACTGAATACTGTTATGGAAATCTTTCATGATGGTACATTTAGAGCTACTTAATTCTTTTCAATGGTTGTAGTGTGATCCTTAATGTATTTATATCTATTTAGCCAATTCCCTAATGGTGGCAATTTAAAATGTTTCCAATGTTTACTGACAAAAATAATGCCACAACAAATGTTGATAGCTTATTTAGACAAATGCAGTTATTATATTTACTTGCATATCCTTACATCTCTCTCCTCCTTTCAAAAACCTGGTATTTTTTCATGAAAGTTGAAGTATTAAGAATGAGTAATGGAAATCATGGGTAACGTGAACTAAAAAGGAAAGAATCATGGTTTTAGTGATCTCATTTTTGTCATGTCAACAAACCCAAAAGCCATGTAAAACTTCCTCTTTTTAAAGGTTCTGACTGAGTTGGTATGATGGAGGATTATTTAAATGAAGGGTGCTCCCTCCCAGTGGAATTTCCTGAAGTGTTCCACTTAATTTCTTAAGCACATCCTTTTGGTTCCACACCCAGAAGCTGCCTGGTTAGTCTCAACTCATTTTTAACTGTTTGGCAGCAGGTGATATAAATTAAAACAATGTAAGATGTTTCTAACAAAATGACAGCAGGAAGGACCCAGGGTTGGAGGGCAGGAAGATATGAGGGAAGGCAAACTTTCTATATCTCATCTTCAATGAACCTCAAACTCTATGTACAATATATATGGGACATAGATTCATTAAGGTCTGGTATCAGTACGGCTTGCCCTTTATTTTGTACCTGTGCAATTGTGCATTTGAGAAACTTGGGTATTAGAGTTTTCCACGGATACTTGGCTTTGATTACATTGTTCCTAAATGGGATTTTGCTCTTATCTAATTAAGAAAATTCTTATTGATCTTCAAAAAAGAATAGATATGACTACTGTAAGGTGGTTACATCATTTGCCAGATTAAGTAAATATTTTAATTAGGAGGGTAAATATTTTAAGATTGGGAGTGTAGACGGTTGTTTTTTGGAGTGTGGTTCTTCAGTTAACTGAATCTTGAATTGGTGGTGTTACAAGGAGTGTGTAACGATTTTCTGGGCTATAAATCCTAAGTCTTACCTATAAATCCCTGTCTTAGAAGGAAGAGGAAATTTCAAAATTTGTATCTTAAAAATGGAACCCAGTGAAACAGGAGGGGTGCAGTGAGGAATGGATGCCTGCCTTTGCTGTCAGCTTATTAGGGAATACTAAGGTACCAGGCTTCCTGCAGCTTGTTGCAGAGGTTTTCAAGTATCCCTTCAAAAGATTAAAAGGAATTACAGATTCCCATCTGACTATAGTTATCTTTATCCATTCAATATATAGATAATGAATGGTATCTATAGGATGCTCTCATCTATTTTAATAACTGTGTTGTCTTTGATGAGTGTACAACCCAGATAGATTGGAAATTACTAGCTTAAGGCACAATTTCTCCTTGCTTTTGTCTCAGGTGTTGGTAAAACTTAGCTACAAAAGATATGAGTGGGTTTTAAAAAATATTCTCTCCATAGAATCTAAGCTACTGTTAATAACAGAGTCATCTTCTTCTTTATTCTTATCAGGCCTTCCAAGAAGAGGTTTGCTATTACTGAATGTCAAAAGCAGCTTGTAGGAGGAGAAATGATGCAGTGAGAGGGGGAAAAATACACTGCACAAATGTTTTTTCTTCCTAACTGGATAGGGGGGAGGGAAAGTGAACAAGGGATAAAAATGAATTAATAAATATGATGTACAGACTTCCAGTCAAGATGCAGCCATAGGTAGACACTCTTTGCCTCCTTATTCAACCACAGGAAGAATTACAACTAACCTTAAAACAGAAAAATAACCAGAACTGCTAGAAAATTGAACTGTATAGATGTCTGACAACTAAGGATTTAAAGAAGCCATATTCATCAAGAAGGATAGGAGGGGTGGAGTCATGGAGCTGGGGTGGGAGAGGTGACAGCAGTGGTGGTAAAATGGGCAGTCCCACATTCATGTGTGGTGAATAAAAATCAGGAGGGATGCCTTGGGAGTGAGCGATTCCAGCTCCAGGCCAGACCACAGGGCCCAGGGTTCTAGCACCACGAAAGCAAAGCCTCATAACTTCTGGTTATAAAAACCAGTGGGGAGTGGGGTGGTGAGAGAAACTGATGGTTTCTCAGAAGAGTTGGTTTAAAGGGCCTGCATGGACTTAGAATGTTCACAAACCAACTCACTCTGGGATTCACCACCACAGCAACAGCTAGAAGGGTGCCAGTCACATACAAGAAGTGGGCGAAGTCACTGGAAACTAGGCAAGAGCCAGGCAAACCTCCAGAATCCAGGTAGTGGCACTGTCCCCTTGCCAACCCTCCCATCACACAGAGCCACAAAGTGGTGTAGTGCAGTGCACTTCCCTGGCAAATACCTAAGGCTCTCCCCCATACAACTTAACAGGTGTGCTAAGACAGGGAGTCAAAACAGCTCTACCTAATACACAGAAACAAACACAGGGAGGATGCCAAATTGAGGAGACAAAGAAATATGGCCCAAATGAAAGAACAGAACAACACCTCAGACAAAGAACTAAACAAAACAGAGGTAGCCAGCCTATCAGATGCTGAGTTCAAAACAATGGTGATTGGGATGCTCAGAGATCTCATTGAGTATGACAACAACATAAGGGAAGAAATGAAGGTTACATTAACTGAAATAAGAAGAAACCACAGGGAACTAACGGTGAAGGGAAGGCAGCCTGGATTCAAATCAATGATTTGGAACATAAGGAAAAAATAAACATTCAACCAGCACAGGAAGAAGAAAAGAGAATTTAAAAAAGAGGAGAGTTTAAGAAGATGCTAGGACATCTCCAAAAATGCCAGCATCTGAATCATTGGGATACCAAAAGGAGAAGAGGAAGAACAAGAAACTGAAAACTTATTTGAAAAAATAATAAAAGAAAGCTTCCTTACTTTAGTGAAGAAAATAGACATACAAGTTGAGGAAGCACAGAGAGTCCTAAATAAGTTGGACCCAAAGAGGAACACACCAAAGCACATCATAAATAAAATGCCAAAGGTTAAAGACAAGGAGAGAATCTTAAAAGCAGCTAGAGAATAGCAGAGAGTTACTTACAAAGGAGTTCCTATTAGACTGTCAGCTGATTTCTCAAAAGAAACTTTGCAGGCTGAAAGGGATTGGCAAGAAGTATTCCAAGTGATGAAAAAAAAGGATCTACAACCTAGATAACTCTATTCAGCAAAGCTATCATTTAGAATGGAAGGGCAGATAAAGTGCTTCCCTGACAAGATAAAGGAGTTCATCATCACCAAGTCCTTATTATATGAAATGCTACAGGGACTTGTCTAAGAAAAAGAAGATCATAACTATGAACATTAAAATGACAACAAACTCACAACTATCAACAACTGATTCTAAAAAAAAAAACCAAAAGCAAAAATGAAGCAAGTAACCAGAAGGGGAAGAAAATCAGGGAAATGGAGATCACATGGAGGGTTATCAGCTGGGAGGAGGAAGGGGAAGAAAGGGGGAAAAGGTGCAGGGATTAAGAAGCATAAATGGTAGGTACAAAATAGACAGGGGGAAGTTAAGAAAAGTATGGGAAATGGAGAAGCCAGAGAACTTATATACAAGACCCATGGGCATGAACTAAGGGAGAAGATTTCTGGAGGGAAGGGGGTACTGTATGGAGGAGGGCAAAGGGGGAAAATGGAACTGTAATAGCATAATCAAAAAATATACTTAAAAAATAAATTAATCATTAACTTCCATGAAAAAAATATTATATATATGATTTCCTAGAGAACAATTTATATTTTGGCAAGCCTCTCTACTATGATCCCCAAGTGTTTTTGTTGTTGTTTTTTAGGGAAACTGTGATACTGACAATAGTAGCTTTCACTCAAAAGAAATTAATATCTGAAAATACTTGTTCCAAATTGCTCTATCCCCCCACATGACATAAAGCCAGCAAGAGAACTAAATCTCTGGGTAAAGTCTCCCCAGCTGTGTTCTTTACAGCTTAGATCCTATCCGAATGCTTCCATCCAAGATGTAGCTGGCATACACAAGAGTGTATATCTGGGCTGACTTAAAGATCTTCTTTCAAAGGTCTTTTCCTGTGGCACTGGCAGATGGATGTGCTATCACCTGGCTGAGAGACAAGTTCCATTCCATCACGTATTTCGGGTTTGCTGGACTGGCGCTCAGCATATTTCTGAAATGTGTTTTGAAAGCAATAAAAAGATTAGTCCACACATCATTCCACTGATTCCTTCCCACTTATGCTGTCATTTCTAGTTGCTGCATACCAAAGGTCTGGTTTGGACTGGTTATTCCAGTCCTAAAGTTACATTTTAACTCTAGTTATTATAGTTACTAGTGTGATATTTCATAATCTAACAAGGAACCCTGATTCAGTTTTACGTGTTGGTAGGATGCCTTTACAAGAAGGATGTCCAGCCAAGTGTCTTTGAAAGTGCAGTGCTGCCTGACATTTATTCTCCCTTGTTAACTTCATTGAATATTCAAATCACATGATAAGCATATCAAAACAAAGTTGGTGGTCTCACACATCTCTCCTTTTAGGTGTATACTCCAAAATGTAGTCACACACATTTTGTAAATGGAGACAGGCCTGTGAAATGTTCCTCCACTTTGGCTGCTGATGAATATTCCTATGAATTGGATATTTCAGTTCAGTGGTTTCATGTACATTTAGCTGTATACTCCTGGTCCAGGGCCAAACCCAACAAAATACAGACATGAGTACATGAGCCTAATTAATATTGTAGGGAGGGAACCTCCTACCAGCCCAGCAGAGGGAATGGAACTCATCTAAGGGAAAGGTTGCTTCTAGTAAATGGTATAATTTATCATTTAAATTTTGCTATGAAAGGTTAGTATCCACAAGCATCTGAGGAAATTCACTTTTTTATCTGCCCAAAGAAAAATAAGTTTAGGTTAAAAACAAGGACATACTTTCTTATTTATTTTCTTCCTGGTTAGATTTTAATGAGTAACACACAGGTAGTTACTCAAAGATCCAATCCTTGGATTCCCAATAAACATTTGTATCGTACATCATTATTTAGCCTTAAGGTGTTAGAACCACTATAAATATTTTTCATTTGTTTGTATTATGTAGCAAGTTAAATATCTGCTTTCCATCCTGAACTGGGATAGCAAATGCATGCATCTTAAGTATCAGGGAGAACAAAGAGGTAGACATTTTGAGCAGAAAGATTTGTTAAAGACCTGTTGTCTAACCGTATAATTTTCCAGATGAGGAATTCCATAAGGCATTTAATAAAAGACAGCACTGGCGAGATAGCAAGAGCTGCCCGCCTACTTTTGTAAGGCTCTAAGTATTGTCTTTGTAATACTGAATGAAGATAAAAATACGTTGGCCACAAAGGGACTTAGCACTGTTCCTCATTTCCCCAGACTGGTGCCTCAGCCTAACCAGAGCCCCACAGCCTGACTCCCCGATGTCTCCTGGACGCGAGGCGCTCAGGCCACGCGTGAAGGCTGAGGACCAGCAGCCCAGCAGGAGGCGCACTCCGCACTGACCTGAAGTACGCTGTAATAATAGCAGTAAAGCCTGTGTGGCTGTAACAAGTCCCTAGCAGTTAACTGCCCTTCTTTTGCAATCTTCTTGGCTTCTGCATCGTTTTCCTGAAAGGTTTAAAAAGAAACAGTGAATGAAAATTACTCGTGTGACCCATAAAGTTGAAGGTGAGTGGGAGACAAGAGCAATGTGGGGTTGAGTATGAACAGCATGGGAGAGATGGGACACAATGAAAATGTAACTTAAGAACAAGGCTATGGAAATAGACAAAGGAGTCTCCTCGACATGTCTGTTACATGCCAATGCTCATGCGTGTTTGCACCTTATTCCACAGGCCTATAACAGCCTCCACCTGCCCCACCACCCCACAAAGTGCAATAACCCACATGCAGCCTCTGTTGTATCTTGGTACTTTCCTAGATACCCAGGAACCTTGGGGCTCATCATCTGCTTCCCCATTTTAACTTTCTCTGTTTGATATTACAATGCAAGCTGGAAGAGAATTAGTCAGTTTTCATGTTATAACATCTCTTAAAAGCTCTATTTAAATATGCAATCAGAGACCCAAATTGGTTACAAAATGTTACCGATGAGAGACTATATTGTTATTATAATAAAAATTCAGTCATTATACCCACAAGCTGTTCCTTCAACTCCAGGAATAGTCGGCATTACTAATTATATTTTGGGAAAATAGCTAATATTCTACAATGCTGCCCAGAGGAAAAGCCACTTGCACGCAACTGTGACTCACAAAAATTATTCTGCCTCAGGTACCCAGTTATTTCCATAACCAAATATTACTTCTTAGAAACTCAGAAACAGGATAAAGTCTTATAATGGAAGGGTAAACTTTTATATTTTCATAACAAAACACAATAGCTTTTTAAAACTTTTCCTTTGAAAAAGAATTCTTATTTCATGGGAAAGCTGTGATTCTTGGGATGCTGTCTGTAATGTGCTCATTACGAACTTGTGTCTCTCTAACTGGAGAAAGGAGAGCCATGTGCTGACTCAGTGCATAAAACGCCTCCACACGGGTCTCTTCAATCTAGAAAAGTGTTTGGAGTGTTTTGGAGCATTTGGAATGTTTTTGTGTGTACATATGCACGAATAGTGATTCCTTTAGAAAAAACCTATATTCTGCATAATGCTGGTCTTCAAATCTAAAAATCCTCAAAAGTGTTGATAGAGGGTATGCAAAATGACATTGATATCGGTTCTTTTTTTTTTCTAAGATTTTATTTATTTATTTTTAGAGAGGGAAGGGAGGGAGAAAGAGAGAGAGAGAGAGAAACATCAATGTGCGGTTGCTGGGGACTGTGGCCCGCAACCCAGGCATGTGCCCTGACTGGGAATCGAACCTGCGATGCTTTGGTTCACAGCGCGCGCTCAATCCACTGAGCTATGCCAGCCAGGGCGATATCGGTTCTTTAGATATTTCAAGGGAATAAAAATTTCAGAAAACATTTCTTTTGACTAAATTATGTCAAATTAAATTGTGATAGAATTCATGTAATTAATACTGGTGAATTTGTTATTGCCTTAAGAAACTAAAATTTAGAAAGCTTACCTTGGCCCATTTAACTTTCTCTAGTAAATCAGCAAGATTTCTTTTAATTGGTACATAATGTTTCCAAGGCTTTAGTGCCATATAAAAATGCTCGTAATATGGTGAGTCCTGCTTCAGAACCAGACTGTCACCCAGCATGAGGTACGGATATCTGTACGCAGCCACGGTCCCATCCACGTTCACCTGATACTTGTACTAAAACATTAAAGCCAACACAAACAGAAATTTTAGCAGTCATTTGCTTCACCTCTGCTTCTCATCAACACTGTGATCCTAAGTATGAAGGAATTAATTTCTACTTTCTAAATGTATTGTTTCACACTTTGACATTTTATTTTTTAACTCATATTCTCTCTTTGTATTAAAATTATAAGCAGCCATTAACAGGTCAATTTTAAGAAATACAATGCATTTAAAGATAAGATCACAAATAATTGTAGCAAATGGGAAGACCTATTTCAACTATGTCTCTGCAATGGGGAATTCAGATTTCTGTAACAAGGTAGGAAAACTATTTTCAAAGATTTTATATTTATTAAACTGAATATTGCTTAATTTAAAATTTTACTTATACATTATCTCTTTTTGTTCCTTATGTCCACAATAATGCAAAAAAGGAAGGCAGTCTCTCAAAGTTCAGTTTTAGGGTTGAGGAGACAGAATCCCGTAGAAGCGAAAAGACCAGTGTGGTAGTGGTGACATGGTCCGTACTCCGTTTACATATTTGTTGGGCTAATAAACTTCGATTTTCATCTCACAATCACTTTTCATGGCGATTAAAGCTCACTCAATTATAATCATGTGAAGCAGGTGTGAGCGTTCTTCCTCCCCCCCCCCTTTTTTTAACAAATGAGAAAACGAGTGTTCAGAGAAATTTATAAACCTCTGTTCTCTGAGTCCAAATCCGATGTTCTTTTCATTATATCACACTGAGATGAACAGGATTTACTTTGAAATTTAGTAATCAAAATTTTCTTAAATAACTGAAACCAAGGAGCTTGCTAGCTAGTCAGGTTTTGTCACATTGTTGACCCCTCTGACTCCTGGGAGCCTCACGGCAATGCTCCGGAGGAGCCGGGCAGGCAGCACGTGTGTCTAGAGGGCAGAGGCAGTGGGCAGAGATGAGGCACCGCAGTTAGTGGCAGAGGCAGGACTGGAGGCGGGACTTTAGCTCAATGCCGGCTCCTGTTTTACTTACATGGAATTCACACTTTTTCAATTTACAGAAGGCATTTGAGATCATTTTATGCAAAAGACATTTATACACCCAGTTTATCCAAAGCAAATACAAGAGAAGAACAAAGAAATGCACCCAAACTCCAGGTTAACCCTTGTACTATATTTTCAGTATTAAATATAGTTCTGAGTTATTTGGGAGACAAAATCAGCAACAACAGCGAACCACAGAGAGGTGTGCAATTCCCCGTGCCTGACGAGAAAGTGTGTCAGCTCACAGGACGAAGAAATTGGCCCAAGCCCACCTATTTACAAATTTATCATTTCATATCCACCCAGAAAGACTTAAATGCATACCTTAAAGAAATCAAAAAAACCTATCAATTTAGCTTTTCCAAGCTCCTTTTCTTTCTCCTGGAAAAAGAAATACCCTGTAATTCCTGCATCTAGTAGCTGCGGATTTTCTTTGGATAGCTGCACCAACTGGAGCCTTTCCTCTCGGCTGTCTCTACCTCTGAAGAAAGCTTTCTCTGTTTTATTGATCCAGGAAGGCCCTAGAAGTTCAAGATGATAAAAAAAATGGTTTTGAAACTTTTATATGGCAAGTAGAACCATCTTTAATTTATCATTGTCATTGAAGATGTTAAGGCTCTTTTATCATTAATGTGTCTTCTAAAGTAAATGCTATTTCCAAAAATTATGGCATTAGCATGCTCTACTTTCATTCATTTTTCTCTTAGGGAGAGTTCACTCAAATGTTGGAGTTTCTGTTGTACAACATTAGAATATATCCAAAATAATATTAGATAAAGTTAAAAACAAAAAGAGACTCAATGACTTGGCCTATTCACAGAGGCATTAGCTTCTTCCATCTTTTGCGCTTCATAATAAAAATGAACTAGGCTTTTGTTCTTAAACAAGGTGACCAGAACAAGCTGTATAACCAGGTAACACCCACACATCTTTAATCCTTAGGATGCTCAGAATTTTGAGCACATTACTCTGAATATAGGAAAACCTTCTTCTAACATGCTCTTAAGTGAAAAAATATATATACATACACACATACAATGATTTATATTCTCTCTTTCCTGGTAGGGAAATATTCTGGAAGAAATAATTTAAATCTATTTTTATTATTCTACAGAGAGGTCATCAGTTAACACCTGTCAGTATTCTAAGAAATAAATCTTAAAACATAGAAATTAGAAGGGATCAAATTCTTTGCTATGCTAGCACACTTTTCAGAAATTAGTTGTTATCAAATGAAAAGTAGGTCAATTTTCGTTTCACATTATCTTTAGATAATTTATAAGGAGCCCACCAAAGCACAATAAACAGAAAGAGGCTACAGAGAGAAGGCAGGGTTTCTTTAACCAGGGAGCTCAGTTTAATAAAGAGTGTGTTGTGCCATAAACCAAAGGCCCTCAAGCAGGGAGAAAGGAATTCAGACTTTAAAGAATTGAGGGAGGCAAAAAAAAGGAAAGGGGAGAATTTCTTACAAAGTGTTTGTGGTAGTAATATCCAAATTATGCTGTTATCATATTCTCTTAGATATGCATATAATTTCATACTTTTCAAAATTTTCTCTCACTTCATCTAGTAATATGAAGGCACTGAAGTTAGAATTAAGTTAAGTGACAATTTTACCAAATATGTATGTTCAAATTGTATTCACAAGTAACCAACTCAAAAGACACTCAGTTATGGTAGATTTGGACATCACTCCTCCAACTCATGTATCTTTAATTTTTATAATAGCAGGATCCTAAACAAACCTCTTTAGAGGTCAGGGTGCTGTTTTTTTTCTTGGTTAGAAAAGAAGAAAAATGGTTATTTAAATATATATAATATATATACTTTCCCTGACTAAACATCCCCTTCATTGTTTTTTCACCTCTAAGCTTTTTCTTAGATAATGAACTTGAATTTACCTGTATTTCCCTGAATAGAGAGGAGATCATTTGTAACACCCCTCATGGCTTCGAGTGTGGAGTGGGTGATGTCATATGTGGGAAGGATAATATCTCGTGAATCCTGAGAGCCACACCATGAAATGATAGGTAAAGGGCCAGGGGTTTCATTGACTTTTCGATGTTCCAAGGGCCAATCACCAAGATTAATATAAAATTCTAAATCTGGAAGAAGAACCTAAATAAACAAAAATATAAACATCAGTGCTGGGAAGACTTCACTCAGCCTTTGGTACTAAATGCTTTAATTCTTCAGCTTTCTTAAATATTTCAGGTAAAACTGAATGCTCAAAAATAGCAGCAAAAGAGAGAAGCATGCCTGTCAGTCATCAGCAGCATCAGAAGTCAAAGATGAGGATGATACATGGTCAATTCACTTAACCAGGAATCGGCTAAACATTTTAAATGGTTTCATGGCAAAATTGGAGATTGTGTAGACAAGTGTAAACAAGTGGCTTCCTTTCTGGCAGCTGCCTGAGTGAGTGCCTACAAAGTCAGACTCAAGCCCTTGTTTTCTCTCTCTATCAAACCTCTCTGTCACGTCTACCTTTGATTCTGGAATCTGCTACTCCATTTCTATCTCCACGGTCAATACTAGTTTGGGCCTTTATCATCTCTTGCCTAGATTGTAATAGCTTACTTATTACTAGGTGTTCTGATGCTAGATTCTCTGCACTCTAATCTGCTCTCCACACTGCTGCCCATATTTCTAAAACACAAGTTCATGTTACTATCAGGCTTAACAGAACCTTAAGCCTTTAGGACAAGGTCTAAACTCTCTGGCTAGAACTCAAGGCCCTACTCTCTTGCTCCAGCTTACCTTTGACCCCATCTTCCATCTGCTTATTGCCAGTAAACTTCAGGCTATTCTCTGAAAATGCTATCCTCTTTAATATGCAATTTCTCCAGTTGGAATGTTCTTCTCCCGTTTATTTACTTGGCACTCTCCTTTTTCATCCTAAACCCAGATCTAATGTTACCTCCTGTATGACTCACCCTCCCAGGCAGTGTAACCTAGGTACCTACTTTTATCTCAGGCCTATCACGTCGTGGCACAATTATTTGTTTGTATTCACATCCCACCTTCACTTTCAAATAACAAAAACAAGTCCTACTAGAGCCAGGGGCTCTAAGACCAGAAGGGAGTCTCATTTATCTAAGATTTCTTCCCAGTCCCTGGGCAAAAAGCCTGGAACAAAAGGGAAGGGCAAGGGATGTGGCTATTCACACTATTGCTTCCCAATATCATTTATAAGGTCATTACTAAAGTCCACATCAGTAGCTCTGACTATAGAGCAGGGTTTCTCAAACTCAGCACTACTGACATTTTGTTGTGGGTAATTCTTTGCTGTGGGGGATATTCTGTGCATTGTAGGATGTTCAGCAGCATCCCTGGCCTCTCCTCACTAGATGCTACTAGCAATCCCTCAGTGATGACAAACAAAGTGTCTCTAGACATTGTCAAATGTTTTCTGAGGGACAAAATTATCCCTAGTTGAAAACCACATGAGTACAAGATACAGGGATACAGGACAGGGTGGATGGGTGGCAGCCCAGGAAGAAAGCACCACCTTTAGGGTCAGGTGCCCATAATAACTCATATCACAGGCTGGCCAGAGTTGGCGGTTAGGGCAACTATTTAAAATCAGAAACGACTGTACCCAGACATTCAGCATGCTTGGGAATTTGTATAGCCTCTACCAGCAAAGTTGGCTTTTAGTTTAGAAAACTACCTTGATGGTCTTCCTGGGTAAGAAATGTAAAAATTGCCCATCTTCACCCCTAACTCTGTACAGTCAGGAAGAAAGGAGAACAGCATTCATTTTGAATTACTCTGCTTAAGAGTTTTGCAAATGGAGAAAGAAGGGCTGAATAGAAGAATGGGAGGGAGTGACTGAGGGTCTGATTAATACAGTGATATCTATTTTTAAATGTTAGGGGTTTTGATTGATTGATTGATTGATTGATTTTACTATGTACTGCTACAAAATAACTTTTCTCTATTACTCCAAACTTCAACCTTCTGTATACAGTATCTTTTAGAGGTGCTTATAGTAAAACAAGAAAGATGTGTTCAAAAATCAAGTCATTCTGAGGTGACAAGAAAAAAACAGATACAGAAAGTAAAAGGGGAATGGAAGGAATGTTCAACGGGAATGGAAATCCTTTGGAAGTGACCTTGAGGCTGTAAATACCTGGGAGCGCACAGAAACCTTGGGAGTGCCCTGGGTCCTGCCTATCCGGGGTAAAGGTGAAAGCCATTTAATGTAAGTGTTACAGGAAAGGGCGATCCGTGAGAGTGGAGAACTTATGATCACTCAGGAGGTAGGCCTCTTACACGCACACTTCCAAGCCTGGAATCCACTTCCATCCTTTGCCATTATTCTCCTAAGCATTTAAATGTTACAACTAATAATTAAATTATATTGTTTTTAAAATCAGTGATTTCTTTCTCATACCTTTCTTGCCAGTGATAGCAAAATCTCATCTGAGAACATTTTGAAGTCTGTGTATTTCCCTAAAGGTCTTCGGTAGACGTGGTTATTGAGAATTGTGTAATGAACAATGGCACCCCTCTCTTCCCCAAACCTTTTAGGAACTTCAGTTAGCATCTGCTGGAGATTAATGCTGGGGAAAGAAGAAAAATCTTTTGCAATCTGTGGTTCTTTGGTTGGACAAGAAAGAGTTTTCTGCCAGGCCTGAGGATCCTCTTGTGGACACTCACAGTACTCGTGGTATACTGGTCCTAGGGAAGACAAAACACACGTAATGCCACACTTTATTAACCAGCACAAGGCAAGGAGTTGTTTCAGCCCCTGATGTGAACATGGGATGAATTCTAAGATTATCCAGACAGGGAAAATCTGACTTAAATACATCAGTGGCAAGAGTAGTTATATCAGAGTCCTATGCTTCTATGTTCTGTCTCCCTTTCATACCCCCTAGACAACCTACTATATAGCACATGCTCTCTCCCAATATAGCCTATTCTTGGTAAATTAGCTGATAAATTTATTTCTAGTGAGTTATAAATGGCTGATGAACACAATGCGACTTACCTTATAGAAAGAATGAAGAATACTGGAAATGGGGACTATATAATGGCTAAATATCCAAGGTCTTTTTCTTAGTATTTAAATCTCTTTAAATTACATAGTTTTCTTTCCCTTAAAATTTCAAGTTAGACTGAGCTTTAGGAGATACATATACCATGTTTACTTTGTTACATATGACTTCAAGGTCATCATGGCCCAATCTGTAAGGCATAGGATCTACACATGTGGCTGGCTCTGGATTATGTAATAATCACTTACCTTTCAAAATATAGGGAGACTGGGCTACATGTTCATCCCCATAAAGGACCTCTATCTTCAGCCCTTCATTGGCAGTTTCATACATCCTATACCTCATCAAAAATGTTCCATCATTCCTGTCCAGAGGTTTAGGGACATGAATCCGGACTACCTCTTTAGGTGAGATAGATTTGATCACTACTTTGAATTGTGTTTGACCTGTAAGAAAAATACACATAAATTACTAGTTCACACTTACTTTGTTGTAACAATTAGTGGATAGGTGTCTCTGCACAGGAGTTACTAATTTTGCTAGTATCCATGGTAAACAAAAATCATTTAGTTTGGAAGATCTTTGAGGTCAGAAACTATTCTGGTTTATGTCTTCAAACCAAGGATCTGACTCAACATTGATTCATTAGTCATTCAATAAAGGTTTATTGAATGAACAAAATTAATTCATAAAAAAGGCAAGGACGACAATTACCTTTTCGTTAATTGATTTTTGCTCTTTTAGGGGGGTTGAAAGCCCTAGAAGTTAAAAATCCATGAATCTTAAAATAACGGAGCTCTAACACAATCCAACTTTCTCCTGGTAAGACACACACAAGCTTTCTCTGAAAACTATTTTCATATCAAATAGCCCTCATTTCTGAAAAAATTTCCCTTTAACCCAAATTTCAAGTTATACATCTACGCCCATTTCCTTAAGCAGAGAGAGTTTACAGTTAGTTGCCAGACCATGTGCAAACTTACATGTGCACACACACTCACACACCTTTGTAACCATCGGAGTTTACTTCTCTAAGCGTGTTTCCTCAGGTTGAAATGACAGTTATACAAGATGATCCACATTTCTTTTAACTCCAAAATTCTGTCGGTTTTCTGTTTCAGGGTAAATAATACCTACTTAGAAACTTTCCCTTCTTTTCTGGCAGGAGATAGCTGACATAGGTAGGCTTTGGAATATTGTTGTGAACAATACATGTTACTGTGGCCCAGGTATAATCGTTGAGGCCTTTTTCCCGAGAGTGCAAAGGATATCTGTGCACTCAGTGCAGGTCTGATCCTTAGGAGCTTTAAGAATAAAGATTAGTTAATGCCCTAACCACAGTTAATCACTTTTCAAAAAGTATTCAGTCCTCTGAAACCCACAGCCTAACAAACAATAAGCTGTGACCAGATAAGCTATACTCTTTCATCTCATAGCCCTCATATTATGAAATTGAGCACATTTAATATAGGCTGGGAAAAAGTAGGTGTATAGTTGTTTGTAATACATAATACAGTAATGAATAAAGAAATAATAATATAAGAAAGAACTCTGTGTTTCCCAAACTCACAGCTGTAAATCAACTTTTGCTCACTCCTATATGTATTTTTGAAATTATTGAAAAAGTTTGTATCTCCTATTTTTAGTTCCTAAGTGTAGTGAGTAAAATTTGTACTTTCTTTTGGTGTTCAAAGGTCTTATTTTTTCTCATAGGTCAGGAGAAATGTTTCTCACTTTCTTCAATTTCATAACAGTAATGTAGTATCTGACATCTTGCTATTAAATAATAAAGTACCAAACATACATTTTGGGATATTTGAAATAAATGTGACAAAATTACTAAAGATCTGCTGAAATAAATTACCTAGAATAGATAAATGTAGGAGGTGGCTGTAAAAAAAGATAATAATATAATATGAAATTATTTAAAATGTAGGCCAGTTACCTGAAATGCTTAATGCAATGTACAAGTTATTGGTTTATGTTATTTCCCACTTGGTTTCAGAGAAGCAATGAGGTGTCGCAGAGTGAAAAACAGAAAGGCCTATGGGGACTAGACAGTCATGTCCATTATTCCCTCTCAGAGTAGAAACAGTACAAAAAACTTTTCATGTCTTCTGATCAGATAGTTCTGCTCTCCATAAATTTATAATTTTAATGAACAAAACAAATATAAGACAAACATTGTAATGACTGATTATTTTTGGAAGGAGCTGGATTTACAGAAGAAAACTGCTCCAAAATGCTTCGTTATTTTTAAATTGAAAGTATTGGACTAGATTTCTATGGTCTCTTCCAGTTATAATATTTTTTTAACTATGAAATAGCATTTAAAAGGTATATTTCAAAATAAATGTATAAAAATATAGTCATTGGAAATACATATTTTAAATGGTTATTTTTTGTAGTAATTCTTCATGGCTGTGTCATTGTTGGCATGAAATCAATGTTAGAGTCAATGCAAAATAATAATGATCAGGACTTAAATGGAAATAATCAATTCTAACCTCACAAAAGAGAAAATGAGAACAATGCACTTGCAAATGTCTTCAAAATGAAGTAATGCGAGTTCTCATTTGCCCTGGGGGCTAATATAATGGAACAGACTGAAGCTCAGCTTGAGTTTTTCTACTCCACAAATTGAAAGCTAATTGAATGAGAATGCAGTGACTATGTAGACAAAAGGAGGCTGGCAATATTAAAGTCTTATTATATCATTAGAAACAGAAAATTTGAAGCCTTTTGAATTGGAAAGATATCAAAAACACTGTTTATAAAAATTCACTTAGCACTTATGTGCCAGTCTATAAGCTTTAAGTTTTCATGTGTATTTTGTTTCCTACATGAACTTGTGAGGTAGGGTCTTGGCTGGGGAGCGCAGTTGGTTAGAACATTGTCCACATATCAAGGTTGTGGGTTCGATATCCCTGTCAGGGCACACACAATAATCAACAAATGAATGCGTGTATAAGTAAAACAACAAATTGATGTTTGTCTCTCTCTCTACAAAAAAAAGAACTTGTAAGGTAGGTGTTGTCACCCTATTTTACAGGTCAGGAAACCAACTCTCCCTTGAAGCAGATAAGTAACTCATCACATACATAAGGTCACATACATAAGAGTAGCTGAATTAACTTTGTATCCTGCTACTTTGCTGAATTTATCACTTCCAGTAGTTTCTTGGTGGAATCTTTGGGGTTCTCTAGGTACAGTATCATGTCATCTACAAGCAATGACAGTGTCACTTCCTCCTTTCCAATTTAGATTCCTTTTATTTCTTCTTGTCTGATTGTTGTGGCTAGAACTTCCAATACTCTGTTAAATAAGATACGTGAAAGTGGACATCCTTGTCTTGTTTCTGATCTTAAAGGGAAAACTTGTAGTTTTTGCCCATTGAGTATGATGCTGGCAGTGGGTTTGTCACATATGGCCTCTATTATGTTTAGGTATGTTCCATTTAATCCCATTTTGTTGCGAGTTTTTATCATAAACAGGTGCTGGATTTTATCCAGAAATCAGGTGCATTTTAATGTGCTAATAACAAACTAACAGAAAGGAAAATTAAGAAAACAATCCCATTAACAACTGCTATAAAAGAATCAAATACCTAGGAATAAACCTGACTAAGAGTGTAAAAGACTTGTACTTAGAAAATTATAAGACACTGAAGAAAGAAACTGAAGAAGATACAAATAAGTGGAAACACAGACCGTGTTCATGGATAGGCAGAATTAACATCATTAAAATGTCCATGCTACCCAAAACAATCCATAGATTTAATGCAATTCTTACAAGATTCCAATGATGTATTTCACAGAACTAGAACAAATATTTCAAAAATTTATATGGAACCACAAAAGGCCTCGAGTAGCAACAGCAATCCTGACAAAGGGGAACAAAGTTGGAAGAATCACGCTACCTAATGTCAAAAAATACTATAAAGCCACAGTAATCAAAACAGCATGGTACTGCCATAAAAACAGACACATAGATCAATGGAACAGAACAAAGAGCCCAGAAATAAACCCGCACTTTATAGTCAATTAATATTCAAGAGAGGAAGCAAACACATACAATGGGCTAAAGATAGTTTATTCAATAAATGATGTTGGAAAAATTTGGACAGGTACATGCAGAAAAATGAAACCAGATCACCTTACACCACACACAAAAATAAATTCAAAATGGATCAAAGACTTAAATGTTAGACCCTAAACCATAAAAATCATAAGGAAAACATAGGCAGCAAAATCTTGGGCATTGCACATAGCAATATTTTATTGGATATATCTCCCCAGGAAAGGGAAACAAAAGAAAAAGTAAACAAATGGGACTATATCAAACTAAAAAGTTTCTGCACAGCAAAGCAAATCATCAACAAAATAAAAAGACAACCCACAGAATGGGAGAAAATATTCTTTGATACATCTGATAAGAAGTTAATATCCAAATTTATAAAGAACTTACAAAACTTAACACCCACACACAAAAAAAAACAGAGAAACAAACTAAAAAAAATGGGCAAAAGACCTGAATAGACACTTCTCCAAAGAGGACATACAGATGGCCAACAGACATATGAAAAGATGCTTAATGTCACTAATCATCAGAGAAATGCAAATTAAAACCACAATGAGATACAATCTTACACCTGTCAGAATGGCTATCATCAATAAATCAACAAACAATAAGTGCTGGTAAGGATGGGGAAAGAGGGGAACCCTTTTGTACTGTTGGGGAAAATGCAGATTGGTGCAACCACTGTGAAAAGCAGTATGGACATACCTCAAAAAATTAAAAATGGATCTGCCTTTTGACCCCGTGATCCCACTTCTGGGAATATATCAGAAGGAACCCAAAACACCAATTCAAAAGAAGATAAGCACCTCTATGTTCACTGCAGCATTATTTACAATGACCAAGATATGGAAGCAGCCCAGGTGCCCATCAGTAGATGGGTGGATAAAACACTATGGCACATTTACACAATGGAATACTATTCGGCTGAAAAAAAGAAGAAAATTTTACCCTTTGTGACAGTATGGTTGGACCTGGAGAACATTATGCTAAGTGAAATAAGCCAGTCAGAGAAAGATAAATACCATATGATTCTACTCACGTGTGGAATCTAATGAAGAAATTGAATTAACAAGGAAAATGGGGACAGATCTATAGGTGGAGAGCAGGATGGCACATGGGTGGGGAGGTGAGGGGTGGAGGGATTGAACAGAAAGGGAAATGGACTCATGGACATGAACAACAGTATGGTGATTGCTGGGGGGTAGGGGGTATGATGGCACTAAATGATAATGGAAAAAATACAATAAAGATTACGTTTTTTTAAAAAAGGGTAGCTGTGCCAATATTTGAACATTTGAGCATAGTGTGAATCCTCTTTCAAAGCCCATCCTGAATCTGCTCGGCACATTGTGCAATGTTAGCATGCAGGTTGGCAGAATTCAAAGTTGGAGGAATAGCCTCTGGCACTCTCTGTTGAATGCAGTTATCGTCTCCTGCTCCATTATTTAGGAACTTTATTAAGGCTTTCTGCAGCTGCCACCAAAGTGCTGACTCCACATGACTAAGGGAAAGAGTCCCAGAAGGCCAACTGGTTTTGCCTTGAGGCTACATGGAACCCTCCAAAAATGCCTGCCTACCTGTGGACCATGCACAGCCATGCTGATCTGACGAAAGGGAAAGAACAGTGAACTAGGTAGTCCACAGTTGGCAATGACATTTAATAGCTATGGGGCCATGGGCAAGTCACTTTAGCTTCACTGAGCCTCAGTTTCTTGTGTGTAAAGTGAAAAGAATAAGATCTGTCCTTGCTACATTACAAGATAATTTAAGAGAACAAATTAAATAGAGCTAGTTTAAAAAGAAAAGTACACAATCAGAAGGTAAGACTATTTTATGAAAATATCATTACTGATGAAGGTAGGAGAGAAATGAGTCAAAAATGAACATAGCTGATCTTCGAACAACCTGAGTCTGAATTGTATGGGGCCATACATGTGGATGTTTTCAATTAATATGCAATTGTCCTTCCATTTTCCTGGGTTTTATATCTGGAATTCAAACAGCCACAGACTGAAAACGGTATTTTGATCCATGGTTGGGAATTTGTGGATGCAGAAGGTTAACTTGATACACGATATGCCGTTTCATATAAGGAACTTAGGCATCTGTGAATCTGGGTATCTGTAGTGTCACAGAACTAATCACCTCGTGATATGGAGAAACACTGCAGTTAAGTGTTTGGGGGAGTGAAAATTTATACACGGATTTTCTATTGTGCCAGGGTCAGCCCCCCTAACCCCATGTTGTTCAAGGGTCAAGTGTGTTTGTACCCTCCCATCTTGACACATTCCGACCACGCTCCCTGTACCCCTTCTTTCTTTTCTTCTACAATTAGTTACTGAGCATCTCTGCCAAGCACTGTAGTAGATGCTGGGAATATAGAAATATCAACAGGTTCTGTCTACATTCATAACAGAAGGAAACACTCAACTTAAGTCAGAGGTTAGTGAAAATACAGTTTTTCCCCATCCAAGACCATAGGCCCCCTAATTTCTATCTGTGGATTCCAGTCTGAGGTCCCCTGACTTAGACCATCCAAATTCACAACATGTTTGCTCTCTGTGGACCTGGAGATACACTACATAATAATGGTATTCAGACCCTATTAAACGAGAGTGATAATTACAGTGATAAGGGAATCTTGGCAAGTCATGTAAGGCAGTCCACAGCTCAGGAAGAGTTTGCCTCTTTTCCAATTAGCTCTTGGAGAAGGAAAAGTTTCAGAACTTACAAATGAATGATGGTGGGAGAAGATATAAGGAATTGATTGGGTTTGTTTTTCAGAACTCTAGGACAGCCTTTTGCATGGAAGCTAGAAATCAAGTGGCCTGAAATGAAACAAGTAGAGTCTAAGGGAATGAAAGTGAGGTTGTCTATAAAGACTTGGTGAGAGTCTTTTTCTTTTTTCTTAAAATTTTTTTCTTGGATACATTTTCTTGGGAAAAAAGAAGAGCGAAAAACATTTCCTTACTCTCTTGCTATAGTCACTGATGACACTAATGTGTTACTGATAACAGAATTAGAATGAAACTATATAGTTTCTTTCCTGTCTATTCCATTCTCAATCTAGTATAAGCATTATTAAATAATCTTTTTAAGTTACTTCACAATTTTTTAAAAATTGTAAAAAAGCACATAACATAAATTTAACCATCTTAACCATTTAAAGAATGCAGTGTTACACATATTCACATTTTGGGCAACAAATCTCTACACCTTTTTCATTTTGCTACATTGAAATTATATACCCTTTTGACAACTTCCCATTTTCCTCTTCCATCAGCCCTTTGGTAAAATATAACTTTTAATGGCTGTCAAATATTCCATCACATGGATGTATCATACTTTATTTAGCAATTACATTATGGTTGGTTATTTAGACTTACTGTAATACACAACCATAATGATGCAAGAATATCCTTGTACGTGAAGATCTGTGACTGCATTCTGATCATTATCTCAGGACAGACACCTAGAAATCAGCTTACCAGATTAAAGGGCAAAGACATTTTTTAAAAATGACATTTACCAATGAGCTTTTCCTAACCATTGAGACTCACTTTTTTTGTACGCTAGGCTTGTATGTTTGAAACTCTTGCTACATTTGGACAATTATACTTTCTAGAAACACTTGACCAATTTGTGTTCCATTAACAGAGAATGAAGGTCACTGTCTGAGAGTAACTCATTGTTGTTCCCTTAACAGCTTTGAGTATTACTACTTTAAAAAAATTGCAGATATTTTTAGAATAAGAAATGAAATTTTATTCTGATTTATAGTTCATTAACAGTAAGATTATCAGTATTTCATTTTAGATCATGTAATATTCTGTTTTCATGTTGAAATTAAATTTACTTTTACATCTTCCTTTCTTTCTAAAGTTCCACCATTATAACATAACACTACTTTTAACTTCCTGGCAAGATGGAGGGGTAGGTAGTACACTGTGCCTCTTTGCACAACCAAAAGGACAATAACAAGTTTAAAAACAAGAAACAATTGGAACTCCCAGAAAATCAAACTGTATGGAAGTCCAACAACCAAGGAGTTAAAGAAGAAACATTCCTCCAGACCAGTAGGTGGGGCGAAGATGGGCAGCTGGGCAGAGAGGACTCACAGGAAGGTGGCAGCTGCTGGTGGAGTGGGCGGTCCCACATTTGTGTGCAGATCAATGGAGAGGAACAACTGGGGAGCAAGACAGACCACGCAACACAGGGTTCCAGGGCAGGGAAAGAAAGCCTCAAAGACTCTGACTGAAAAAACCTGTGGGGGTTGAGGTGGTGGGAGAAACTCCCAGCCTCATAGGAGAGTTCATTGGAGAGACCCACAGAGTCCTAGAGCATACACAAACCCACCCACCTAGGAATCAGAACCGGAAGGGCCCAGCTTGCTTGTGGGAAGGAGGGGAGGTGACTGAAAACGAGCAGAGAGCTGAATAAGCGGCACTGTTCCCTCTCAGACCCCTCCCCCACATATAGCACCACAACACTGAGACTTGAGTAGCCTACCCTGGTGAGTACCTAAGGCTCTGCCCCTTACTGTGTAACAGGCACACCGAGGCAAAAAAAAAAAAAAAAAAATTGGCCCAAATGAAAGAACAGATCAAAGCTCCAGAAAAATTACAACTAAGCAATGAAGAGATAGCCAACCTTTCACATGCAGAGTTCAAAACACTGGTAATCAGGATGCTCACAGAAATGGTTAAGTATCATCGCAAAATAGAGGAAAAAATGAAGGCTATGAAAAGTGAAATAAAGGAAAATGTACAGGAACCAACACTGAAGGTAAGGAAACTGGGACTCAAATCAACAGTTTGGAGAAGAAGGAAGAAATAAACATTCAACCAGAACAGCATGAAGAAACAAGAATTTTAAAAAATGAGGAGAGACTTAGAAACTTCTAGGACAACTTTAAATGTTGCAACATCCGAATCATGGAGGTACCAGAAGGAGAAGAGAAAGAGCCAGAAATCAAGAACTTTGAACAAATAATGAAGGAGAACTTCCCTAATCTGGCAAAGGAAATAGACTTCCAGGAAGTCCAGGAAGCTCAGAGAGTCCCAAAGAAGTTGGACCCAAAGAGGAACACACCAAGGCACATCATAATCACATTACCCAAGATTAAAGATAAGGAGAAAATCTTAAAAGCAGCAAGAGAAAAGCAGAGATTTACCTACAAAGGAGTTCTAATAAGACTGTCAGCTGATTTCTCAAAAGAAATCTTATAGGCAAGAAGGGGCTGGAAAGAAGTATGCCAATTCATGAAAGGCAAGGACCTATATCCAAGATTACTCTATCCAGCAAAGCTTTCATTTAGAATGGAAGGGCAGATAAAGTGCTTCCCAGTAAGGTAAAGCTGAAGGAGTTCATCATCATCAAGTCCTTATATGAAATGTTAAAGGGACTTACCTAAAAAAAGAAGATCAAAACTATGAACAGTAAAATGACAACAAACTCAGCTATCAACAACTGAACCTTAAAAAAAGAAAAAGAAAAAGAAACTAAGCAAGCAACTAGAACAGGAACAGAATCACAGAAATGGAGATCACATGGAGAGATATTAGTGGGGAAGGGAAGAGGGGCATGAGGGAAACAGTACAGGGAATAAGTAGCATAAATGGTAGGTAGAAAATAGACAAGGGTAAGAACAGTATGGGAAATGTAGAAGCCAAAGAATTTATATGTATGACCCATGGACATGAACTAAGGGCAGGGAATGTGGGTAGGAGAGGGTGTGCAGGGTGGAGGGGAATAAAGGTGGGGGGGGATGAACAATTGTAATAGCATAATCAATAAAATATATTAAAAATAAAACTGCTTTTAGAAAATAAACTATAAAGAAGAAAATACAGCCCATAGTGAAAGACTTTCAATCTGGAGACTTAAGAATCTTTTCTTCTGATTCTTAGGACCCTGGAAAGTCTTTCTAAAACTAAAATAAGTAGTCATAATTTTTTCTTCAGCAGTGGAAGAGGAGGCACTGGGTAATTCTGATTGATTCTTTGTTGCTAAAATAGCGTGCCATCTGGCTCGAGGTAAATTAGCAAATCTTGACTGGCAACAACTCGAAAGCAGCAGGACAAGTTTTAAGAAGTTGCAAACGTAAGATGTGAAAAAGAACGTGGAAAGACAACTGGGCAGAGGGATTCCGGACATTCTACTGAGTTTCACTGGTTCCTTCAATCTGCTTTCAAGAACTCGAAACTTGAAGAAAACAGAATTCTAGCATGCAAAAACTGCTTCCCTTGTGCCTACAGCGCTGACATTTCCTTTGTGTAGGAGCTAGCTTTTCAAATCCAGCAGGCCCCCGCAATGTAACCCAACAGGATTCTTGATCTTGAAGACTCAGTACGTGAAGGCACTCCCTGCCTGCTGGAACAGTTCGGAGCCAGAGATGGAGAGACCATCTGCAACGTGACTCACTCTGCGTCCATTAACACCCTGCGTGCCACGCGTTGGGAACATGAGCCCCTGCAAGTCACCTGAGGAAGGGCCCTCGCAGTTCATTCAAACATTCATTCATACATTCATGCATTTTGTCCCGCTACTCCCAGCCCTCTGTGTGGGGGGAAGAGGGAAGAGGAAGTGACCAGACCGAGGAAGGGCGACGGAACACACCAGGGGAGGAGCACCGCTCAGGCAGCTGGCGGCTTTTTAGAGGCGCGGTCCTGGCAAGGGCGCGCGGCAGGGGCATCGGGGAGCGGGCAGCGCGACAAGGGAGGCCCGCGGCTGAACGCTACCTGGGGGCGAGCGCGTGAGGTTTTGGCCTTCCGAGTTGACGGCCTGCAGGTAGAAATAGCGGACGGGCAGGACGACGCCGGCCTGTAGCCCGGGGCCCCACACCAGGCTCTGCGGAGCGCTGACTTGGGCTCCGGGGGCCCCCGCGGCCGCAAGCACAGCGTGCTGCAGCAACAGCAGCAGGGCCCGTGGGAGGCGGCCCATGGTCGCGCGGCCGCTGCGGTCCAGCTCCGCGGGGCCCAGAAGGGGTGGGCAGCGCCTCGGGAGGGGGCGGGGGCACACCCCGGGGCGGGCTTGAGCTCGGCTGTCCTTCGACCCGCCCCCCTCTCTAGGCCGCTAAGCCAGGGTGCGGAGTCTAGGTGCTGGGTGCCGAGTCTAGGTGCAGGGTGCCGCGCACTGGCCTGGCGCTCTGCTTCGGGGCTGGCGACCGACCCGTCCTCTCCTTCCCCAACCTTATGGACCCCACTGAGAACGGGAACCGTAGGTCTAGCAAAGAGAAACCGAGAGAGTCGCATCTTTGATCGCCAAGGCCTTGGTAGGCCTGACCTCCACCTCCGGTTGCTTGAATTTGTCAACTACTTATAGGAAACAGTTTTTCTTTTTAAACATTTATTTATTTATTTTTAAGATTTTTATTTATTTATTTTTAGAGAGGGGAGGGGGAGAGAGAGAGATAGAGATAGAGATAGAGAGAGAGAGAGAGAGAGGGAGAGAAACATCAGTGTGCGGTTGCTGAGGGACATGGCCTGCAACCTAGGCATGTGCCCTGACTGGGAATCGAACCTGCGATGCCTGGTTCGCAGCCCGCGCTCAATCCACTGAGCTACACCAGCCAGGGCTAAAAATTTATTTTTAAATATATTTTATTGATTATGCTATTACAGTTGTGCCAATTTTTTCTCCTTTGCCCCTCTCTACCCAGCAACCCCCACTCCCTCAGGCAATCCCCATTCATTGTTCATGTTCATGGGTCATGCATTTAAGTTCCTTGGCCACTACTCCATTTTCTATAGTGTACTCTAAAAGAGGCAAACTTGGTAGTGACTTCCTTGGGATGAAATAACCCAGCACCGAAGAGCTTTAACATAGTTTAGGGAAATGCCTTTAGACAGGAATTTCACTGGCTGTTCACAGTGTTCTCTGTCCTCTGGAAGGATTTTCAGGAACTCACAGTGAATCAGATAAACTGCAGGCTAAAGTGTGACATGACTTGTTGTTAATTTCATTGCTAAATTTTATTTTGCAGGGGAGCCTGCATGTTGAAAGCTTTGCTCTGCTCTAGCTATCACTTAAAAAAGGTATTTGGAAAACCTTGTCCACATTCTTCTAAAATCAAACTTTAAAAAGTTTCTAGAGAAATAATCTGAGGGTGAGCTGGTACTGGATAATAAAATACAGCCTAATAAATTATGTAACAGTCGTGGCAACACCCAGTTGTTTTGAAAACACATCAAAGAAGACATAATTGTATCTGAACACTCCTTTAGCAATACTGAATCTGTCCCAACCTGTTTCCTTTCTCATCTTAATCCATATCTTATAAAGCGTATCTCTTTAGATCAACAAATGCCTGACCAGATTATCATAAATCAAATTTGATTTACTTGACAAACATTAATTCAATGTTTACTATGTTTTAGACATTATACTTTGACATTATAGTGTCTACTATAGTGTCTACTATAGTACTATACTGTATATAGTATACACTATACTGTATAGTATAGTGTATACTATAGTACTATACTATAGTGTCTACTATACACTATACTACAGTGTATAGTATATTGTATACTTTGACATTAAAGTGTAGTGTCTCCTGTGGTTTAGTGGACAAGAAAGAGAGGCAGTGTACATAGTAATAGCCCATGATCCCTGTTAGGGGTTGAAATGTGTTCCTCCATAATTCATATGTTGAAGCACTAACCCCAGACCTCAGAATTTGATGGTATTTGAAGATAAGGCTGTAAAGAGATGATTAAGTTTATAAAGCCATTGGGGCAGGCCCTAACCCAATCGAACTGGTGTCCTTATAAGAATAGGAAATTTGGGCACACACGGAGTCACTGGGATAGTCTGAGCACAGAAGAAAGACGATGTGAGGATGCAGTGAGAAGGCGCTGTCTGCAATCCAAGGAGAGATGCCTCAGAAGAAACCAGACCTTTACATGACTTGATCTTGGTCTTCCAGCCTCCAGAATTATGAGAAAATAAATTCGGTTGTTTCAGCCACCCAGTCTATAGTGTCTGTTATGGCAGCCCTAGCAAACTAATACACCTCCTAGATCCAGTGGGAACCACGCGAAAGGACTGTCATGGATGCCTGCACTGCAGGAGAAGCACATGGCAATTAGAGGATTACTGCTTTTAGAGTCATGTGAATTACCGCTCTGTTTCGGTGAAGAGAGCTTATCTCATCCTTCCAGGTTGCTTGCTGCAAACATGAGAAATGGCAGGGGTAAAAGAGTGGTCAGGGACTTACATTCTTGGCATATCTGCAAAAATTGCAGGGATGTTCAGGGCCCATGACAAACTGTCTGTCACTACATCAGTACGTCATATGGAGGCCAATTAACCTAATCCTGGCAGAACAGGGAGAAGCTTTCTGAAAGAGATGACGTCTGTGCTCAAACATGACAGTCAAATAGGAATCTATCACAGGAAGAGGGGAGGAAGATCTTTCCAGGCAACAGAAAAGTCAAACACAAAACTTGAAGTAAATGACCCACTTCAAGAAGTTTCTGTTCCTTTTCACATTTATCCCTATATTGAGTTCCAGTCTCTGACACATAGAACTATATGGTCTGTGTGTGACTCTGGAATGTCTACATCCAATATACTTCTATGAATGCACTGACCCCTGGAATCTTCACATTAAAGATATGTAAACTTCACAGCTATTATCTGTCCACTAGGTTCCTAACATTTCTAACCCTTTCTAGTAACTGCTCCTCCTTCTTTTTTCCCCTTCACAGCCCACAGTTAACAATGAGGCTTTGTAAAACATCACCTTAACCCATGGCCACAGTTGCCTGGCCCATAATTTGAAAACTGTCTCATGCTGAACTAAACAGAATCTTTTCTTTGAGGGTTTAAAAAACAAAGTTAAGAGATTGCTGTTTGTAACTGACAGTTCTCTTAAACAGAGCCATGTAAACTTGACCATTTATTGCTTTGTAGATGAAATGGAATTTTCTATATAATGCACTATTTAGGCTTGGTACCATTCATAAGTGGCATCTCTGCTCTTGGTTTCAGGGATATCCATGTATCCTCATGATTAATTCCTCTTCTGATATTAGAGAACTGTCTCATTTTCAATGTCATTAATTAATAAAAACTTACATGGACTTAAGTGAGCTTGGATCCCTAAAATGCATACATATTTAATTAATTTCAGCACCCTATTTGTCATGTATTTTGCAAGTACTAGGGATATAAACTTCCTCTTATTACAGTTCCCAGTGTGAATCTTAAATTGTGAGGCAATTGGTTTAAATATTAACTTGCATTCAGAATCTCATAGTATAGGGGTATTTTTTCCTGAAACACAACTGCTCATTTGTCAGGCACTCACCCCTGAACCAGTCCATGGTACTCAGACTCTCAGGGCCACAGAAGAACCTTGATTCTACCGCAGTGATCACGGGGTGGTGGCGCTGGGGCAGGGGGAGCAGTCAGGGGATGGAGTTTCCAGAGAAAAGAAAAAAGCATCTCCTGGATTGATAATTACATCAGTATCGACAACATACTCACAACATCTCTTGAAGTACTTTTAGCATACTCTAAACCGTAATGATAGCATAATCTGGAAAGGATGGTTGGGGAAGGATGCTTAGAGGGAAAATTAATGCTAGTATTTCATTAATACATATTTCCTAAAAGTTGTCATCACAAGAGAAAACATATTTTTTTGTAACCGTGAAATGATGGATGCTAACTAAATTTATTGAGGTAACAATTTTGCCACATATGTAAGTCATGTTATGCTGTACACCTTAACTGATACAGTGTTATATGTATCAGTCAATTATATTTTAATAAAACTGAAAAAAACACAATGTTTCACAATCAATTTTTCACAAGTACAAAATCAACTTGTTTTACAAGTACAAATTTTAGTTTTTAAAAGAAAACACTATTCGCCCATAGTAAACCTTTTAAAAGATTTTTATTTTTTATCTGTATACCCACTGATATATTCTAAGTGCATAACATAATCATACACACATGTATTCCTATATATACATGTGTATTTACAGTTTTTTCTGAGGGGATCTTGCTACCCCTCCTATTTCCTGTTGCTCTTGAACATGCCCTCCAATATCCCCCACCTCTACCCCACCCCGTGCCACAAAGCAACTGACATTAATAGCCTAGCATGTATCCCTCCATATGTACACATGCTAATGCAGGTTTTTTGGTTAATATTTACAAAAGTGAGATTTTGCTTTTTTTTTCTCTCAACAGTACTCATGCAAATTTTTCCAAGTCCATTTATATAGTTTTAATTCATTTTTCTTAATGGTTTCATAATATTACACATGTATGTTCCATAATATGTTCACTCAATCATTGTTTATTAGGTATTCACTTTGTTTCCAGTTTTGGCTGCAGACATTTTTATGTGTACGTTTATATATTATATATTGTTTATTGCTTTTATTTTTATTGATATCTGGGGAAAATGAGTATGGTGATCCATTGTGTTGGTTCACTCAGCTTCCTGATTCTGCATCTTCCTGGTCATCACAGAGACAGCAGCTCCCATGGAAATCCAGTTCCGTGGCATGGTTTTAGGAATTGGTCCTGAAATTTCAGTTTACTGTCTGTTTCCTCAGCCCTACCAATGTGGTTGCGAGCAAAGTATATACCATTTAATACGTCCTTTTTGACTTGAATCATCTAGAGAGGATTATATTGTCCATGGCTAAAAATCCTAGCTGATGCAATGTATTTTAAATTTTAACAAAAGACAGCAAAAATATTTTGAATAAAGTACTATCTACATTCGTGTTGATGACATTCTCCTGTCCGAGGTAGAGAAAAAGTTTTGAGTTGCTTTCTTAGAAAAGATAAATCTATTAATTTGTTTAGCAAGAATTAACACTGCACGTCTCATATTCCAATTGGAAAGATCTCCTTATCTTCCATCAGTGCTACTGCGAGGTAGATGACCCAACTCCGTGTAGCTCCCTCTTCCTCTGTAAATGCAGGAGCTCCCAGAGAAATGCCAGACTTGTTCATCCCTCCTCTATTAGGCAACCAGGTGCAAGGATCTCCATTTGTTGGTTGGCTGCTTTTGGGCACAAATAGAGAATGAGAAAGGGCACTGTGTTTTAAAACCACTTATATGGTTGATCTCATTCAGCAGCCACCAAAAAGATTTGAAAGCTTTTGTACTCTGCCTCTTCTCTTTGTAGTTTTCCTGAAACTTTCACAATTAAAAGGCATCATTTGAGGATGGGAATAAAAACTAAGTCAAGCAGTGACTTTACTTAAATCATTTATTTCAACACAGGCACTGTTTTAAATTTGTGCTTTGTCATACAACACACTGCATGCCCAGATAACAGTTCTAAGAACAGATATATAAAAGGATTGTTTGACAACACTTTAACGAAAGTGCTTAAGACTTGTTTGTTTCAGAACACAGAGGTGCCCGTCACGAAGAGCCCCTAAGTGGTAATACATCACAAACTTGCTTTGAAAATAAAATATTTATGTATATACACTGTACATTTAAGTGGGATATTCTGAAGCATGATTACTATTACTAACAATAAACTCTTAGCAATAAGGCCTCTTTAACCCTCTGGCATTCAGTGGAGTATACCACTTTTATGGAGGTGTGGATTTTCCAATTTGATTTCCATCTTCACCATAACATAAGTGGACTTTGTTTCATCACCTCCAATACAGGCATGAAGTGACCTCTTACACAAAGTAGCTTTTATTAGCTTATCAGCAACCAAAGCTTTGTTAGTAGCAATAGAAGTTTTATTGACATCAATGTATTTACAATGTAAGGGAGTAAATTATTTAGAGGAAAGTCTCTAAAAATCAAAATAATTTCATTAAGTCCTATTTTAGATGGACTTTACATGTAAAAATTTATGGTTACAGAAATCCATGATTTAATCAAGTTAATAATTTACATCCTGATTTATTCCATTTATGTGAATATTTATTGTAATAATGATTATATCTTTTAGAAAAGTTGTAAGTATAAAAATTACTATAGCTATACCAAAATGAATATTAAAAAGCAGCAGTTTGTATGTTAAAATACATAGAAATTTGCTATACTTCTTTGATGAAGTGTTTTATAAAAAGTATAAAACTATAGAAGGTGCTATTTTAATGAATTTTCTGTTTTCTTGATTCTTAAGCCAGACAAGTGAACATTACAAACAGTGTGAGTGAGTGTTGACCATCAATTACCTTTGAATTCACATACAGTAGATTCTAGTGCAAAAAATCAGGGCCCCAAAGTAGTTTATCCTCACTTTAACTTACTTATGTTAAGAATGTTTAGTTACAATGTTGATATTGCTTAAACTCAGTGAAAAATAAGCTATCTTCATTTCACCTTTTGTAGCACACATGTATACTCAGGTATTTAGTGAACTCATAAGCTGATCATTAAAAAGAGTCAAGAAATTTTATTATTACAATATTAACTGAATATCTTTAAATTACATAGAACATAGAGGTGATGGTTTACAAAATTTTACTTAATCAGATAAATAATAAAAGGAAAAGGTAGAGTTTACAAATATACAAAAAAGAAAAAAAATAAAGTGTTATTACTTTTTTTTAACCTGATAAATTTAAATTGAAAAATTGAGAAGAGTTAATTTAGAATTTTATTATCAGTCTCTTTAAGATCAAGATTGCTCAGAACCTGAACTTTAAAACAGTTTTCGGCTTTAAGGATTAGCTTTCGTATTAGTGACCACATCTTCATTAGTTTTGAGCTGCGTGGGAACAGGGTAAACCTGCCCTGGCATTCTTCTATGCAAGGCAATGATTTAGAAGGTAACATAGCACTTTCTTGAATTTTATCAGTTCCAGATCTCCAGACACTTCACCAACACCTATCATTATCCTTAATTCATATGGATGAAACAGACAGGTGAGAAAAATGGAAAATTAAATTAGGTCAGGAAGCAAACACAAACCACACAAGATGAAATCCACTCATGCTGACCTTCACAGTACTGAGATCCAGGATGTCATGCTTTCTGCAGTTTTAGCGAATTATCTTTACTCTGATTAGGAAGAGAGAAACCCCCAGTTGTTCTGCATGGCAACTAAAGAGTTAGGAAAGTCAAGTTCTCAGGGTGTATGGGAAGTTATTTAGTCTAGATAAATTCCTGAATCACAGTGATAAGCCCTGAGAAGCTCTGCCTCATAATTTCCCAGGGGTTTGGTAAATGATCCCATGAAGAAGCCTGTGAATGTCTGGATGTCAGGTCTGACTTGGCAGCAGTCTAGGGAGCTGGCCAAAAATACCATTTGATACTTATGACTAAAAGGCCACACATGGGAAAAAGTATCTGATCTTGCAATGAAGAAAACAGAAAAATGTAGTCTGGAGATACGGGGAAAACCAGTTGCCTAGAAAGCTGCTGTAAAGATGTCAGGCTCGCGAAGGCATGCCCGTTTACCTCCACCCTCAGTTATGCTTCTTTCCTAGGCAGAAATTTTGTGGCCAACCCACCTTCTGTGCCCTCAGGTTGCCTGGCGCCAGTCCTTGACTTGGTTAAAATTCAGCTCTTAACCATTCTGCCAGTTCCTACAAACAATTTCAAAGGAATTCCTAGGAGTACAAGTGTGGCTTGGTTTATGAGGAATTCTCCTCCTCCTTTATGATCTCAACAAGCACTTCAGACAGGTGCCTCTCAGCTCCACTGTGGATATAACAGGATGTCCTTATGAAAATTCCTTTATCTTTGTTTGAAAAAAAAAAAAGAATGACCAAACCCTAGACCTCCTAAATGCTGATGAGTCAAACAGGATGACAATATTTACTCCATTGTCATCATCCCTATATTTTAATGCCATCAGTATGGGGTGTGGACCACAGGAGGCAGTACAGAGTTTTTCAGTTGTACTGAGTAACAAGTTTTGTAAATGTGTCTGGGATATTAGGGTTGTAAATCACATGAAAGGTGTAAAAAAAAAGTTGGGGGGAAGTAGAGCAGACAGCCAAAATTGAACAGTGAATTAGAGACTCACTGGGGTATGATAGGAAAGCCAAGGATGTATAGTCAGAAAATAGCAGAGAACCTCCCAAAACAAGAAGGTCTGGAACTCAGGAAGTGTGTGTGTGTGTGTACATAGGCTATGGAGGAGGGAAGAATTCAGGCTGCTTCAGAAATATATATATCTAAAATCTGTCCTTCCCATGGACACACACATTTACAGTTTATTTCCATTACAAGCTTTTGGAGAAAAGATTATACATTTTATTGAAGAGGCCTCACAGTTCTGACTCTTTGTCATGTTCATCCAGGTAGTACTCATCATCTGTGGTTGTGTCTGTGTCACAGTCTGAGTCTGCTGCATCCTCTTCATAGATGTTAAGTGGTACATGTGGAGATAAGCCATCCTCTGGCATCTGATTGCTAGGAGAATCTGAGCTTGATGACTCCATTGGGTTAGGAGGGTGAATTACCTCATCTTTCAGGAAGCCAGGGTTCTTCAGAAAACTTGGTTTCCATAACCTTCCCTGTGTGAGTGACCTCTTTACATTCTCCAAGAAAGCCAACTGTTGGTCTTTCCCAAATATCCCATAGTCAATAGGTCTGGATATAGATGTTGCAGACTTGGGACCCATTTTCATTCTGTTGCCGTACAAAGCCCAATTTTCACTTTCATCATAAGAGGGAAGTTCAGAAGAAGATCTGAATTTTCGACTGTACCCATTATTGTTAGAGAATTCACCCCCAAGGGTCAGGTGGCTCAGGGCATTGTCAATAGAAGTGCTTTCAGAAAAATGGCGCCCCCTGGTTTTCGGAGGATGACTTTTGCGTAGCAGATCACCGTGCATGTTGATGCTTTTTAAACTCTTTGAACGATAGGAGTGTGGCTCAGGTTCCCACTCCAGAGGAGCAGCACTCCTTTGTTGCTGCTGACAATGGGCCAGTGGGGTGCGTATTGCAGATTTCTCTGTAGGCTCCACTGGAAGATGAGGGTTCAGCCTCCTCTGATGGTCAGAGAAGTCAGCTTCCCCGAGGCTGGTGACCGTAGGTTGGCTCAGGGTACCTGACTCTCTTCCCACAATCTGAGCTACTGTTACATCTTTAGAATTCTCATACTTGGGTGGTGATTCTGAGCTATTTTTAAACTCATTTTGATGTGGTTGTGAAAAGCTGTTAGACTTCTGACTGCTTAAGTGTGTAGCAGCTTCTCTGTCGGACATTACAGTAACCAGGAGAAGGTTCTTGAATTTCTTCACATCCATTCCCTCATTATTCAACCTGCTTTCATCAGTGGATTCTGTGGACTTTGGAGTAGGCTCAGAAGACAGTGTGTTGCACTCTGGTGTGCCAAAAGATAAACCACTGAAGCCAGAACTGTTCCCACTTTGGGGGAAAATAGTAGCTACATGTCTTCTGGGACTTAAATCTTTAGCTGGAAACTTTCTGCTTGCCAATCTGTGTTTAGGTGAGGATCTGTTTTTCCCCTTTTCTAGGTCATCCAAGCTGGTTTTATTTTTATTACTTCCTTCAGGAAGTAAAGGTTGATCCCATGCCAGCCTCTGCATTTCATCTTTAGTCTTGCCCTTCTTTGTCACACTTACCTCCTGACTTCTTTGAGGTAGTTCTCTGGGTTTAGACTGCAAACTGTCTAAATCTCGTTCACCTGAACAAGTCTCCTCATCCAGATGTAGTTTAGGCAAAGCTGGAGTAAGAGCAAAGACTCGGCTTTCTGAGTCAGAAAGTGTGTTATCAGTCTTTTTTTGGAAATCTGCTCCTCTGACTTTCCTAGGCTGCAATCCATTGGAGCTATCATCTTCAGCTGTGCCTGTGATCTCTTTCTGAAGACACTTTGCACTTCCAGTAGCTGTGGTGGCTATACCACTACCTGCACACTCCCCAGAACTTCTTCTGGCTTGGTGATTTTCAGCAATCCCTTCTGCATGGACTGGAGGATTAGGACCACTGTCAGGTGATTTAATGGAGCACCGACAATTTTCAGATTTCTCTTCTGTGACTTTTCTTTCTTGAAGAATTAATGAAGTATGCAGCGTTTTACTTTGAAACTTTTTCCCTCTCTTTTTCCTGTTTTGTGAATCACCTAGAGGTGTTTTAGTTAAGTTATCTGGGGAAATCTCTCTAGTTTTAGATTCTCCTTTATGAAGAGAAACATTTGCCCCAATAGAAGCCCTTTCCTGTAGTGTAGGTTCCGAGGGGCTAGTACTCAATAACTGTAGAACCTTTTCAGTGTTGGGGGAACGGCAACTGCTGTTTTCCTGAGCAGAGCTGACCAGCATCTTCAGATGTCCAGACGAAGGTGTTCCTGACTGTTCTTGTGTGGAATAATTTAGTTTCTCTTTTTCTAAAGCACTGGAAAATGTTACAGTCCCCACTTTAGTTGATTCTGGAAGTGCATCAGTATTTTGAGTATGCTTTTGGAGGAGATTACATAGTTTTTTGCCGTGTTTCCTTGGTAGAGTATAATATACTGAAACTACCTCAAGACACTTTACATTATCTTCATCACCAAAAACAGAAAACATACTAGTAGTCTTAAATTTATGTAATGCTTTCCCACTTTTTTCCTCTGACATATCTGAAGAAAAAAGTAAAGGGTCTTCATTTGAGAGGGAGAATGTCTTGGAGGCAGCGATTTTACCATCCTTTTCAGTGCATCCTTGAAAGGGCTCCCTTTGGTGGTATCTTTTGGTTAAAGAACAATCCCTAATAGGTGAGTCACTTTCCAGAGGGTTAATGGTTTTCTCCCAAGGTCTTAGTGTTATAGCAGAAACATCTGTGTCCGAGACCGAGCATTCTTCTCTTTCATCTCTTCCAAATGAGGCATGTGGTACCTCCGAAGGCCATGACACGGCCCTCTTGGTGAGGAATGGGAAGGGTCCTTTTCCGATGGAAGCAGATCCAATGTTTGTCATAGCTGTCACATTCTCTGTTGCTTCGGGTGTTACTGAGGTTGAGTCTGGAACTACTTTGGAACATCTGCTTTTTGACTCAGAAGAACTGGAATTAAATTTATTTGATGTGTCTTTCCTTATTGGATCTTCCAAATTATTTTTAAGTTGGAATGGAAGTGGAGCGTTCCTAAATGAAGGGGCTGTTATCTTACTTTCTGAGTTCCTACTATCAGCAAGAAAATTGGCTGATTTTCTCGGTAAGGTACAATAGATTGTGTGAGGCTCAGGAGCCTTGCAATCACTTTGATCTACCTCAGTGTGGCTACTGCTGCCACTTGTGGGTGTTGATTTACTTTCTGTTTTGCTCAACTTTTCAATATAAGATGTACGCCGTCTTATTTTTGCTTTTCCCTTTCCAGCCCTGAAAGGAGGATGTAAATGGCAATTGACATCAACCACTTCATTATTTATATGTACACAACTGTCATCACTCTTTTCAGTTTTCAAGGGGCTCAAGGTAAACTGATTATTTCGATACTGGCTACTATCATCTTCTTTTTCTCTTTCTCCCAGGGATGGATCTTGGCCTGAAAGACTTTTCCCGGAGAACACTTCAGTAGAAGGAACCATCAGAGCACCAAGGGAAAAATCATTTGATGGTGAAGAATCCAGTAGTGCATCATCAGTGACATGATGTAGTGTCATCAGTGACAGACCTACAGAATCACATGGGATATTGTGGGCAGCAGTTGACTTACTACACTTGGTAGAATGAGGTTTGGTACACTGTTCTTCCTTGGTATCTAAATTAGCAGACTTTTCTGGAGATTGTGCATTTCGATTACCAGTAGGTTCAGTGCTCTGGAGGTTATTTTCAATAATGCTTAACTTGTCTTCAGTACTTATTATTAGTTCCTGGTGACAACTTTGATTTGGGCTGGGAAAAGGTGATGGTGTTCTGCTTTCCTGGATAAAAGGAAAAGAAGTTGCTGGGCCAGATTTTTGCTTTTCAGTATAACCCATATCTTTTTTTAGTTCATTGGCTTTATCTTTTTGTGATATATGAATTTTGGAGCTATCTTTCCTGGAAATGACTTTGGGAGACCTTTTTGAAATTATGGTGGTAGATGCATTAAAAACAAATCTGTTGGTTTTGCCTGGGTCTTGGGAGAGGGGACTTTGAAAATCAGCTAAAGGGTTAGAGATTACTGTCTCTGAAACAGGTTGGGGCATTTCACTTGTTGTGTTTGTCTGGTCCATCTTATTTAGTTGTTTGCCTTTTTCCAAAAGAGATTCACTCAAGTCTTTCTCATTGTTCACTTCTGTGAGCAAGACACTGGGTTGGCTTTGAGTAAGAGGTGAACTGACTGAATTGCTGTTGGTCACAGTGGCTTCTGTGTAGCTTTTTATTGGAAGAGAGACAGGCTTAATCTTCTGCAGGGTGATTGTGGGATTCTGAAAGTTTGGACGCTGATGACTGCTTTTATCGTCAGGGATCTGAGGAAAGGAAGATTTAAATGAGGGTGCTAGAGTCCGAGCAGTCCCAAATGAGCGCGGTTCTTGGTTTATAGGTACTTCTTCAGGGAGGCTGCCCTGTTGACATTCTAACCTACCAGAGTTGATGTGATAGTTTGAACCAGTCGAGGAGCAAATATTTGCTGTGCCAAAATGAGTCATCAGGCTCCCACTACCTTGTGACACTTTCATGCTCTCCACTGTGGATGTCTGAGGATCAAACTGCAAGGGATGTGGTTCTTCTTGGTCTCTGGGAATAGCAGTCCTATAATCAGGGGAAAACGATCCCCAGTACTGAGAAGAAACATTATGGCCATGACTAGATGATGCACCATGTGCTTCAGTGGAAATCATTTCGAAGTCTCTGTCAGAAGTGAATGGTTTCCTGCTCTGATGAAAGCCAGACCAGGAAGAATGTTCTCCCTGCTGGCCCCAGAAAGAACTGCGTCCAAATCTCTGTTCCCTACTTCGTCCGAAGGTATGGCTAAAGAAAGACCTAGCGAATGGGTTGTCTTGATGGTAGAGTGGCACATTCTCCGAGTTCTCAAATGGGTCACGGCTCACTGCACTATCCATGGGGGAATTTACACTGACGCTTTGGTGAGCACTCTGTGAATGATAAAATTCATAGGTCCTATTCTCCTGAAAACACCTGGGATACACCTGGTCAGCAGGGTCAACTTCCATCGGTGACGGTGCCCTCAGGAACTCTTCCTGGGCTGGCCTATCTCCAGAAGAATCTGATCTGTTCCATATGATGGATGATAAAGGAGTTCTCTTAGGGTTCTGCTGGTGGCTTGGTGGTACAAATCCATTCTTGTTCTGAGTTGTGGCTGGAAAATGTATGCTTCTTGCTGTGAAGTGCCTTGTAGCTGGTGAGGCTATTCGCCTGCTATCAAAACACAGAGAACTACTACCAAAAGTATTCTTTTGCACATAATCTTCTTTTAGGACTCTGGGCGCCCCTGTCCTATACATATCATAAATTGTTCTTATTCTAGAAGAAAAGGTTTTAAAACCTTCTCTAGGGTTTCCTGGTCTTAGGATGTCATAGATAGACATATTAGAAGTTTCATTATAGTGATTTTTGTGCCTTCCTGTGGCGTTACCATGTCTGTTCCCGCTGGAGTGAAAATGGCTGAACTGTGTTCTCGATCCATAGCTGAGAGGGGATCTTGTATACACTGAGCCTGCAGACTGCTCCTGAGCCAGTGTGCTGTCCAAATCATCTAAAACTGAAAGGGGAATGTGAGTGACTTTTCATGTAAAACATTTTATAGTCTAATAATAATTTCAGTTAGTGAGGCTCCTCTTCCAGAAACATAATCATTTATAAAAATTATATTTATCATATTGTCATAGATGTGGTGACATGAATTTTGATTCGATTTTTAAGATAGTATGACTTTTACAAAGCTGTAATGAAGTTTCTTTTTCGTACTTTTCAAGTCATACTTTTTTGAAGTTAACCTTCCATAATGCCTTAAAGGACATAAAGGGCAAAAAAACTACATTTTTTTTTGTTTTTTACAAACAACAGATTTTAATCATGGTTTCTCTTAGTACATCTTTTGTGTTACTAGGTAGTTAAAATATTTCCAAATATGTCAGAGGATTATGATAGAAATGATTCTGTAAACATGTGGTTTCTCAGTTCCACAGCATTACTATCAACGATTTAGCACCTAATTTACAAACACACTTATTTCGATGGACTTGAGCAATACATAAAGTTTAAAGTTCTACATAATATTATTAAATGATATGCTAAGGGTAGATTGTTTTTCCTGTAAAAAGACCCATTAGCACTCCTTTAATAAAGCACTTTCTATGTGTCAGGCACAATTCTAAGCACTTAATTTATTAACTCATTAAATGCTCACATAACCTTGTAAGATGGGTGGGTGTTATTACCAGTCAGTCTCGTTTTAAAAATGAGGACACTGAGGAACAGTGAGTGGCTGTCCGTGGGCTCAGGCAAGTCACAGGACATTTTAAGTTGTTTGGTATTTCTTTGAATTGTGTTTATTTAATCATATTTGACATCTTTTCCTCAATAGAAGCCTGTTGGAATTTAAATAGAACCATAATCTTTTAAGGTTTTAAGATTCCCTGAAGCCCACATTGTAGTAGATATAATTTTACCACATTCATGTTACAATGAAAATAAGTAGAATATGTATTTATTGAATAGATGTTCATTAAACAAAATCAAATCTGACATGAGAAATAAATTATGGGATTATTTAAATTGCTGAAGAAGTTTTTGGTTTACAGAAATCTGTCATACTGAATTACATAAAATGGTGTACTTTTCTAGGCTATTTAAAATTATTTGTCATCAAAGTTTTTGATTTTAACTCCTAATGAAAGGGAAAGTTAGCATATTAGCTGGCATATCAGCATCTAAATGAGTGTGAGTGGGCTGCACTTGCGACAAGGCAGTTATGTCAGGGCAGGTGCCGAGGGGTTTTGAATCTGTTTTGGGTTATCGGTACCTGGTATTATTTTTAAGTTTTTGCCATTAAGTTTGAAGAGCCAGCAAAAGAACTAATCTTGATCATTAAGGATATGTAACTAAGGAGTTCTTCAGGAAATCATCCTGTCAATGCTTTAATGAAAAATAAAATATCTCATCTCTGAAATAATTTATCCCACATATCCACAAATAAATTAATCAAGCAATGCCAACTATAAGGTAGAGCAAAGACAAAAACAAAACAAAACAAAACTGTGTAATGAGTAATAATATCTGCCTTTAAAACTAATTATAATAAAATCTCTTTGATTTTTGTTCTCCCTTTCATGCTGTTCATAGTTTTTCTTTCCTGAAATAAAGTCTTTTGCTGACAACAAAAACAATAAATGGTTATAACAGAGCACACAGGAAAGTAATGTAATAATAACATCCACTGAATGTCGTACTTTTGGAATCTATCCCTTTATTGTTATCTATTGTACAAGGTTAATTATTTAGCAACAATTAGATTTCATCACATGCATTTAGGCAGTCAATAACAATAAAAGTTTATTAAAAGCGGTAGACTTTATAGCTGTATTCTCTAAAGGTGCATTTCCTTTTCAACTGAGATTAAATATTAACCATTATTACCATTCCATAGATTTATCAGCCTTGGTCTGAGAATGTTTGTTTAGATTATATTGAAACACAAGATCCTTTAATATTTGTGTTAATGGCATATAACAGCATCTTCTTTAAATAAGATAAACAATAGGGCTTCAAAAATAAAGAACAGAATTTGATACATTTTGAACATTTCCATACAAACTGTAACTTTTATTTGCCTTAGTACTAGGAGTTGCAAAAGCAATTTAATGCATAAACTTACCTCGGAAAAGCTCTCTCTCCAGCATGGAAGCATCCCACGGAGGCACACTGCTTCCCTCCCTCATGCCTGCTGGCCTGGGGACAAACGCACTCTCCACTGGCTGATTTTGCAGAGGTGAACTGTATAATTTTGCCGGCTAATTTTAACATAGAAAATGCAATATTATTACCAGACCTTCTGTAGCTAGAATACTCACATGTTCCCACAGAAATGCCCCAAGCTTGAAAGTACTAGTCTAAAGACTGCGATCAATTTTCCAAACATTTGTTCCTAACTTAAAATGTTTTGTTTCTGTCACTTTTAAGTAATCACAAACTTCTCCATACTTCCATTAGCTCTTTTTACTATGAGTCTTCAGGAAACATACTGAATTTTCCCTGCCAAATATTCCTACAAACTTGAACAGCACTACACAAATCTTAGGGAGGTTCTTGGAAAACAAGAAAGAAATTGATCTCTCTTAAGTTGGCAGTGTTGTCTCCTTGGCCCTAATCACTAGAATTTTAGATTTCTTAGCTCTGTTCCTGTTCTATCAAGAGCTGGTTAGCTGAAGCTTGTAGTGGACGTTAAGATTTGTGAACTTGATGGACTGGGGGCAAAAATCATTGCTATCGACGGAGTTCACATAGAATGGTAGAAACTACCAGACACCTATACTGTGCTGATTAGTGGTTCTGAAACGAAGGTGCTGAAAAGTATGACCTTATAAAATTTTTTCAAAAATCACTGCTCATTTTACAGGGTCTAGGAGAATGATGTAGACCTACGATTTTTTTTTTTATTAGCAAATGTTTATTTTTATTTCATCAATTCATCACTGCCCTACTTTCAAGCTTTAATTTGTCCTCATAACCTTGGGGGAATTATCCACTCCCACACCTTCACTTTCTTTTGCCAACGCTCCGTTTGCCTTTCCTCTGTCAAACTGGCTCCGTCACTCCTGATTCCCCTTTAGCTAATCCTGCACCCATCCCTGCACCAGGCTAGCACCTACTTCCTGTTCCGGTGTCTTTGATTTTTAGTCCACCCCGCTACCCATAACTTGAAATCCTTTCTTTCCCAAGTGTTCCCTTTCCATTGATATTCACCATTACATTTCATCTCACCCCGAACACCTAAAACCAAATCTCTAATCTTTCCAAAACTCCAACTTTTCTCTTTCTACAGCACAACTCCGCCCAGTTCTAAAGTTCAGGTTCCCTTAGTCTCTACATTCCTCAAAATCTAGTATTTTCACCCCTGCCTGTTTTCTTTCTCAAGATCTAGGTCAGTTATTTCTGACAGAAGCCCTGCCCAAATTTCATTGACTTGTGGCTTTCAGTTCAATGGGCAAGCTGTAATTGAATGCACACAAAGGAGATTTCTTAATAAGAAACAATCCAATGATAATTTGTTGGTCATTGGATATAATTTAACACACTACTATAAAATTCAGGTGTAAACAAAAGCTAGAAGCAAAACATAACTCCAATGAGACACCAACTGTAGGCAATAAAACCAGAAACCGACCATTTGAGAAATCAGATTACTTATAGCTAAACTCTTTTCTTTCTAAAATGCATCAAGATATTACTCTCTTTTGTGCCCTTCCTACTGTCTAAATCTTTATTTGTGCTAATAACAATTAGTCATGCATCTTATAAATCCATTCTTCCCAAATCTGCAGTATTGGTAGTTTGTACAGCTTGATACATTCAAGAGAAAAGCAAGCATCATTTTCCCTCCACCATTTTAACACCCAAACAAACTTCAAATTTCCTCTATACAGACCAGAGTACATTCTTTTGGCCTCCTATATCACAATGCTTTACAGTAAAAACACATACTGAAATGAAAAAAAATGGGACCTGAGGGCTCAGGTGAAGAGATGCACCTCTTCAAGCGGGGAAGGATGCCTACCATCCTGAGACCCCGAATATAACCTGTGGTGAGACGTCTGCCAGACCCTCTACTTGAAGACCAACCCTACTCACCCAACATGTGAGTAGGAAAATAACCTCAAACACATGGAGATCTAAAATATGACTAAGAGAAAATATGGAGAATGTATTAATACTCAACATGAACTCTGCAAGAATTTTTTCCCCAGGGATAAAATTTTAAAAAGTAATTGCTGGTCAGTGGTCTACAGCAGCCATAGAGAAGACTGAACAGTTTCGCAGCCCTACAGATCCCTTTTATTGAAGCTCTATGTGAGGTATTAGTAGTAGTAGTAGTAGCAGCAGCAGCAGCAACTATACATTAATTATTCTAGGCAATGTGCTAAGGGCTTCATAAGGGTTAATGTATTTCATTATTTTAACAACACTGTGAGGCTGCGACTTACTATTCCCACTTTGAGAAGACTGCACTTGAGAAAAGTGAGGTGTCAAGAGGTCAGGTCATGTTTGCAGGAACAAAGTTAAAAGACACATGGATAAAACTAGGGGGAGGGTGGTAATGGGAGGGAAGATGGGAGGGGGGTGGGTGGGCTTGATTGGGAGTAAAGGGGAGAAAAATGTACTTAAACAATCATTAAAAAAAAAAAGAGGTCAGGTCATTTGCTTCAATGGTGGAGGGAGGGGATCATTTCCATCTCTTGCGTTAGAGCCCACGCTAAATCATGTCTCCCTACTTTTTGTTGTTAGTTTATCAGTGTACTATTTCCCAGTGGTAGGCATCTTCTGAGGCCACACACGGGTCTTAGAGCTGCTGAAAAGCACCTGAAATTTCCTGATACCTAGGGCAGAGGTGAAGTCCTTGGGGTGAGCAGCACACAGATCCTCAGTCCAGGCTCAGTTTTGGACTCAGAATCCCTCTCAAAATTATGTTCTATGCCAGCAGATTGCCATAAGAAATGAAGCGTATTTCCCATTCCTGGTCTACAAGATGATGTTCAAACACCCTGAGCAGCAAAATCACATCAAAATCATTTTCTAGCTTTTGGTTTAAGCCTTTCTTCCCCAAGTCTCTTCAAATGCCCTGTGCTCTGAGCTCACTACATGCAGTTCTCTAAAAAGCTGTGTACTTCTTCTAGACCTCCATGCTTCTGCTCCTGACCTTTGCTCCTTTTCCTCTTCTCTTGGAAAGTATCGACTGACCCTTCAGAGTCTAGTTCATATATCATGGTCTCTGTGAGCCCTTCTCCAAATCTCTAGGAAGAACGAATTTCCATAGTATACTTATATGCACCTCTGTGTGATACCTGTTATGTCATATCAAAGTTGTTTACATTCTCTGCGCTTTCCCTTTACCACTAGACTTCTCTTCCTCCCTACCACACATTGCAGTCTTCATCGTGACCTAGAAACAACAGGGATTTGAAAACAAATATGTCAGGACCCTGGAATTGGCCCAATCTCTAAATTAACCAAGAAAGCACAGTGTTCTCCTCTGTCCTAAGCACCTAGCATAGCATCAGCATGTAGGAGATTGACTAATATTTACTGAATTGAACTCTAAGACTACAGCACTATTTTCCACTTCTGCACTTCTCTTACACATTTTAATTAATTAATTAATTTAATTGTTGGGTTACAGTTGTGACACCTTTTTCTGCATTGCTCTCCCCTGCCCTGTCCTCCCCCATTCTCATAAGCAATCCCCTCAACATTGCTCATGCCCATGAGTCCTCTATTCGTGTTCCTTTACTTGCCTCTTCCCCTTCTTTCTCCCATGATCCCCCTTCCCTCTGGTCACTGTCAGTCTATTTTAATTTCCAACTCTCTGGTTCTATTTTTCTCATTTGTTTGTTTTATTGATTAGGTTCCACTTATAGGTGAGATCATATGGTATTTGCCTTTCATTGCCTGGATTATTTCACTGAGCATAATGCTGTCCAGTTCCATCTACACTGTTGTGAAGGGTAGGAGCTCCTTCTTTCTTTCTGCTGCATAGAATTCCATTGTGTAAATGGACCACAGTTTTTTTATCCACTCATTTACTGATGGGCACTTGGGTTGTTTCCAGCACTTGGCTATTGTAAATAATGCTGCTATGAACATTGGGGAGCACAGGTTCTTTTGAATTTGTGATTCAGGATTCTTAGAGTACAGTCCCAGCAGTGGGATGATTGGATTGAAAGGTAGTTCCATCTTTAGTTTTTTGAGAAAATTCCATACTGTTTTCCACAGTGGCTGCACTAGTCTGCATTCCCACCAACAGTGTACTAGGGTTCCCTTTTCTCCATAACCTTGCTGGTACTTGTAGTTTGTTGATTTATTAATGATGGCCATTCTGGCAGGTGTGATGTGGTACCTCATTGTGATTTTAATTTGCATCTATCAAATGGGCAGTGATGTTGAGCATTTTTTCATGTGTCTATGGACTCTCCGTAAGTCCTCCTTAGAGAATTGTCAGTCCGGGTCCTTTGCTCTAACACATTTTTGTACACTCATCTGGTATCAACTATCTTATATTTGATAACATTACTCATTTATTCAGTTTTCAATAGACTTTCAAAATATCCTATCTCATTTCATCCTTAGGATAAATTTGTGAATTAGGTGAGGATCATCATTCCCATTTTGCAGGTGAAAAAACTGAGTCTTGGGTAAGTGATATCAATAATAAATGGTAGCAATGATTCCTCATGCTCATATGATCTGATCTCTAACCCTGTTCTTCCCACTATGTTGCTTTTTACTGCTGTTTCACTAATGTACATGTCTTCAACTGAATGGTAAACTCTCTGAAGACAGGAACCTTGCTGTAAACTTTCAGGCCCTCCATGCACATAGGTATGGATTGCCACCAAGGTAGAAAATTACATATATAAAATTTCTAGTACAGATTATTACAGAAATTGAGACACTGAATATTTATAATATTAGGGCTCAGAACAGCATGCCTGAGGTGGGAAAGTATAATGGTCAAACACATGAATTCTACTGAGGTCTAGCTCCTGGTCCCGCCCCTTAATAGCTATAAAACTTAGGGCAAGTTACTTAACCTTTCTATACCTTAGTTTCTTTTTTGGTAAAATGAAAAAAAATTATAATAGCAGCATCAACAAAACCCCCCACCTCATAAGATTAAGTGAATTAATAATTGTAAAACACTTTAGAATGGTGTCCAGCTGCAGTAAGTCCTTGTTAGTCGCTGCTCTTCTTCTATGGCTCCAGAGGGTTTCCTGGAGGACCCCTGATGATGGTGCGGTGTGATGATTTAGAAAAATGTCCCACAGGGCAAGTGGCCAGAGTCTCAAAATGCTGGCTTTCAGGATCTCAGTTACATTCTCAAACATGGTACATACAGCAGGCTGAGCAAAATGAGGCCTTTTAACCCATGTCAATTCACTCTGCTGATATCATTTGCAATTCTGACAAACAGCCCTGCCACAGAGTAACCTCGGGCTCTTTGAGAACTTCCTGGGGCAGCCAAACCTGCAGAACAGCTGTTGGAGCAAAAGCCTAAGCTCACTGACGTTATCAAATGCCCTGGTAAAGTCAACAAAGTAATTTTTCAAGGTGTTCCTGAATTTGTCCTGTGTCTGTTTTCCTGTAAAGGTCAAATTCACCAATGTACTTTATAGATTAAAACCACTCATTAAGTTCTTCTTTCAATTTCTGAGTGCTCAGGTTGTGCCAGGGAGGGGGATACACAGGTGAGCACAGTCCTGGCCTCAAGGAGCCCACACTGACCCAGTGTGCTAAGTACATTGGATATGTGTTTGTAGGGGTCCAGAGCTGCCACATCACCTAAGAGTAGGGCCCACCAAAATTTGTTCAGAGATGAGGAGTGTTCAAGGGACTAAGACCATATGTTTTGTTTCTATTCTCACTGATGGTGAACACTTTGACCTTGGATTCTTCACCAGTAAGGAGATAGTTCTCAATTGGCTGCAACTGGCTCCTTAAGGAACATCTGGCAAATTCTGGAGACATTTTGAATTGTCACAACTGAGTGAAGAACTACTGACATCTAGTAGGTAGAGGCCAGTGATGCCACTAAACATCCTACAATACCCAGGGTAGCCTCACAACAGAGAATCATTCAACCTCAAAAAGGCGATAGTGCTGAGGTTGAGAGAAACTCTTAGCTACATGTCTCTAAGTTTCTGTCTGTTTTCTCAAACCTTTTGTTTTTTTTAAACCAAAGCAAATATTTAAATGGCAGCTTTCTCTCTTTTGAGTGGAAAGTTATCTGATAATGTAGTACAATCTCCTATAAAATGTGCCATTCCCGCCAGGCTGCCAACCAAGTTTAGGAAGTTCATTTCCTTAAATTTTAGCAAGCATCAACTTCCAGCTTTCTGCAGGCTTAAGGGGATGGGACTTCCATGAATAAATAATGGAAGTCTATGTATCATAGAAAACCTCTGTTTTAGACAGTAGTTTCATTATTTTCTCCCTCCTACTTTTTATAAAAGTTATTAACTGGAATCAACAATCACTAGCTCAAGTTGCATCCCAGCTCATACCTTTTAGATTGACAGGCCCTGAGCAGCATTCGAGAGTGCCAAAGAAAGAAATCTATTAATATTCAGATTGGATTTTTGAATCCCAAGAATTTCAAATTAGCTCTACTCTTTTATAACTTCCAGGCATTTTTATTTCTTTTTACATTCCTCATCAGCTTCAGATGCCAGGGTTCTCACTCCCAGAGCCAGTGAGCCCTGAGTACTTCTCCAAGGGAAAGGAGAGTGCAGAAACGTCTGGAGCAGGTCTATGTCCTCTTAGAGAGCAAAGGTCTGTGCGTGCCATTTCAGTCCACTGCTCAGTTAAAGGAGAGGCTGCAGGTAGTAACCCACTGAGGATCATATGCAAACAGGGCTTTGAGGCTGATGCACTGTAGGCATTATGCGTTAACTTCTGGCTGTGGAGATATAGAAACTCAGATTTTCTAATCCTGACTCCAATCATTGACCAGTAACCTCCTTGAGCATGATCTTTAAATTCTCTAACCTCAGTTTCTTCATCTTTAAAATGAAGACAATAAAAGTGCTTCACAGATTTCCTCTGAGGATTAAAGGAAATTATCTATGTCAAAGGGCGGTTATTGCTGGTGCCGTGGGGTTCAGTGTCCTCAGAGAGGAGGAAAGAAGCAGCATTATTCTGAAGGGGAAAGGGGGCCCTGTTTTTAAAGGACCTCTCTTATATGCATTCCTCATCAGAATTCTACCCCATGCTTTTTGTAAAAAGGAAAAAACAAAACAAAAACAAGAGAGAGAGACAGAGAGAAAGGTAGGTACGAGTACTAAGACCACAATGAATTGAAGAATACCTCTACCATCCGTCTGCACTCTTAGGTCTTTTCCACAGTTCTCATTCTTTCATCTCTGAACCCTGAGAGTCACCACACAGAAAGGCATAGGCATGTGTAGATCAAAAGTTAAGATGATGAAAAAAACAGAAAACTTACAGTTCTCAATCTTGTAAGCATGTGAACACAGAGAATATATTTAAGTCTAAATCCTTGGTGGAGAGTCCTGTTGGGTCAGTACCCTCATATGAACCTCTTCTGGCCAAATGCATCTCACTTATCAGTGGCTTCCACTTCGAATACAAATGATGATCTTACCCAGAAAAGGTCCAGCCCAGACCCACATGGGCTTGGAAAGTGGCGGTGATGCTTTCTGCCTCTTCCACACGTGGAAAAATATCAGAGATGCCACTGATGGTGTGGGCGGACACACAGTGGCTTCACTTCTTCCGGGCACAGCCTGCTTGCTAATCGAGCATTTTAGTACCAGAGCCAACTGGAAACCAACCACGAATGGAAAACTTTGAACTCTCTAGGAGAAATCTAAGTATCTTAAGTAAATTTAAAGCTGAGCCAAAGAGAAACCTGTTTACATAGGTAGCCAGCCAGGGATTACATTAATTATGAATTCCTTACAGTAAGATCTAGTTTCCAGTCACTTACCACAGCAGCTCCCCTCACAGACACAGCAGGTCCCGCATGCCTGTCACGTCTGTGGAGAGAATTTGAAAAAATTTCTTTGAAGAGGGCCAAACTTTTACCAGGAGAAAAATCAACAGCCATCTGCCATTGTACCTTGGTATCTTGAGAAGATATGTGTATATTTCTAATGTTCTATAGGAAGATGTTTCTTGGTTAGTGCATTGCTGATAAAAGTTTTGGAAAACTTTCCTCTGATTTGATTGCTAATGATGTTTTTACATCTTTGTCACTCAGGTAGCCAAGAAGAAATTAAATAATAGTGGGTTTGTGTCTGAGCACAGCATGAGATATAACAGCAAAATGGTTACATCTGCTGAGTGCTTATTATGAGTGCAGGCAGTGTTATTACACGCTGTGCTCATGTTAACTCGTTTAAGTACATCATTCTCATAAAGTGGATGCTGCGTCTACTCCCATCTTACAGACCAACAGACAGAGAGAGGTACAGAGAAGTTAGAAGATACTACCCAATCTAGATGTCAGCAATTTTCAACCTTTTTCATCTCATGGCACACCTAAACTAATTACTAAAATTCTGCAGCACGCCAAAAATACATTTTTCTGCTGATCTGACAGAAAATAGGTATTTTGATTTATTCTCACTGGACATCTATTGTTGTGTTGGCTGCTGTCATTTTTTTATTTGACAATTTAAAGGAAAGGAAGTCAGTGTCCCTGGCTAAATAGTCAGATATTGCATATTTTAAAAATCTTTGTGGCATTCTGGTTGAAAATCAATGCTCTACCCTTTTGCCAGAGTGATCACTATAAATTGAATCATGCCAGTTTCCTGCTAAGCATTTTAATGATTCCCATTTGCATTCAGGTGAGAGTTCAGATTCTTCCCTGCATTTAGCAGACCCTATACTATCTAGTCCCTGAATACTTTCCAGCTTCATGTTGCACCTTCCTTTATCCCTTCTGCCGAAGGGATCTGCCACACTCTGGAACCTACGCACTCATTGTTCCTTTGCCTGAAACAGTTTTCTACCAATTGTCCGCCTGGATACTAACTCATCCTTGAAGAACAAATGTCATTTTCCTTGGGAGACCTGCCCAGACTCTAGATACCTAGACTCAGATTCTTAGTCTAAGACACACCCCTTCTAATGGGCTCCTGGAGCACACAGAACTTCCCCTTCTTAGCATGAATCTATGTTTCCCTATTTCCTTTTTGTTGTCCTCACACGATTAAGGCCTGTAAAGCCACAGCCTGTTGTTCCATTCCATAGTGCTGTAGATGGAATCCCTCAAACAGTATTTGCTGAAGAAATGAGCAAACGGGTTCATTTTTATTCTCATCTCATCTGCTCCTCCTGTATTCTCCACCACTATCCATCTAGTTTCCTAAGTCAGAGCGGGGAGTTCCCCTCCACTCCTCTTTCCTCCACATTCGCCCCATCCAATTACCAGGCTCTCGTCATTCTACACTCTAAACCGTGCACAAATCTGTCCACTTTGGCCCTCCTCGTTGCCACTATCTTAGTTTAAGCCACTGTCATCTCCACAGTCTCTTACCTGGTCTCTCGGACTCGAACTCTGCCCCTTGAATTTGTTCTCTGAGCTACAGCTAGAGCAGTTCACAGCCTGCGTGCTATCGGCATCTCTTTGGTGTGGCGGGCTGTCACATGTTGTAGGATGTCCAGCAACTGCTCTGAACCCTCCCCACTAGATGCCAATAGCACTTTCCTTCAGTGAAAACCAGTAATGTCTTCAGACATTGCCAAATGTATTTGGGGGGCAATTTGCCCCAGGTTGAGAACCAGAGAACTAAGGCGATCTTTCTAAAATGAAAATCTCATTATGTCACTTCTCTGTTTAAAAACCATCAATGGAAAAAATACATACATGTGCACTTGCATGCATGCATGAAATAAACCAAAATATTAGTGTTTGTCCAGTGAGTTGTGAGTGATTTTTATCTGATATATATGCATATATACATAAAATAAACCTATGTTATACATAAGAATAAGAAAAGGTATGGTGTTATTTAAAAAAAGTGATTCATGGCTTCCTGCTGTGCACAGGATCAAACCCCTCCAGGCTCATCAGCACTGCTTGGGTAATGTTCCTGCATTCTGGACTCTGCCAGCCTCTCCCATTCCATCTCTTATCAGCCTCACCTTATACTGGGTCGCTGAACCTCAGTGACCTAGATGTTTGCTTTTTCCAGTCTCTGTACCTTTGCTGTGTCATTCTTTCTGCCTGGTGCAACATTCCAACTCTCCACTGCTCAGCTCAGTCCTATGTGTCTTTCAAAAATTGGTTCTCTTTTTCCTGGAAGCCTCCTGGGTCCTCCAGTATGAGTTAAGTGCTTCTCCTACATGTTCTCATGGCAGAAATGCCATTCATCCACCACAGCACTCACCATATTGTACTGCAATCATCAGTGCATCTGGGAGTCACCCAGGTTGCAGCAAGGCAAGATGATATGTGTGAATTTTATTTATTTTTTAAAGAATTTTATTTATTTATTTTTAGAGAGCGGGAAAGGGAGGGAGAAATAGAGGGAGAGACATATTGATGTATGAGAGATACATCAATCAGCGGCCTCTCACACACCCCCAACTGGGGACCCAGCCCACAACACAGACATGTACCCCGACTGGGAATCAAACCGGCAACCTTTTGGTTCACAGGCTGGCACTTGATCCACTGAGCCACACCAGTCAGGGACCCTGTGTGAATTTTAAAGGGCATCTCTCCCTCAAGATCCTTATTGTCACTTGCCAAAAAAATGCCATAACAAATATACAAATCCACAAGGATTGTGATATGACCAGAACTTCCTGGAGATCTGCAGGGTACCTCCTGCCCACCTCTGTGCAGTAACCTGATGTCCCCTGCTAGATTATGAAGTCTTCCAGGCAGAGGTGAACTTTGTTTTCACGATTTTATCTCTAACACTAAACACAGCACCTGATCCAAAGGAAGGCTTTGATAAAAGCTTGATAGATAAATGAAAGAGAAAGTTTCACCTGGGCTACTGGCACCCATGCCAGGAACTCTGACTGCCTTTAGCATGGAGGGAATAGGGAGCCATGCTGCAGTGGTTTCCACACCTGAATGAACTGCCTAATATCCCAGAAAATTAAAAATAAACAAACATGCCTGTGCCCTACTTGAGACCTTCTGAAGCAGAATCTGAAGGTTGGGGTCTGTCCTTATTTTTAAATTGCTGATGAGATTATAATAATGACCAGCTGGACCAACGGGGGATCCTTTGCCCACTGCCCTTGTCCCACTTCTCCCTCCTGTCGCCACAACCCTGCTGTTTGTCTGTGGACACCACACCTGGTACAGAGGATTTCCAAAGAAGGCTTACTCTGACTTCTTCAATCTAGGTGTCTTAGGTTTTTTCCTGTTCCAACGCAAGCAAAGGCACTCAACTAGGAAATGGGAAGAGAGCTCAGCAGGACATTTGGAGTGCATGAGAGAAAAAATAACCACTAACCAGAACCTAGGAAAAGAATAATCTGTCTTTTTAATTTTCCAAAATAATATTTGAACTTTTTGTTTATGTAAACTGGGGTTTACACACTACAGATGAGGCAAATCTGGGGATGTCTGAAGAGCAGCTAGTGGATCCACCAAAGCTCTTTGAATCTCAAGGGGAAAAAAAATTACCCTAAAGGAACGGTAGTCAGCATGTATACACTCACTCCTGCAGTTATCACTCTGTGATCATACCTACAGAGAGAGCACTTACTATATGCTAAGCACTGTGATGGTCCCCAAAGGAAAGAAGCGATTTTAGATTTAATTGTACATGCTGCTCTTGAGACTATGAACTAATTCCCTTGTATGTGCACTTCGTGTAGTTCTTGGGATTATAATAGAGGAAAGAGTAGGGGGCAAAGGTCCACATCCCTAAAATCGTCATAATGAACGAGTGGCCCACGGCTGCACAGCTCTGAGAATGTGTGTGGACAGGAGGGTGTGGTTCCCTTGAAGGGGTGACTTTATTGTGGAGTATGTTGGGGCATGACACAGAGTAGCATGCATATCCCCTACCACGGGGCAGGGGCCTCACTGTAATGACCTGGGTCTAAAATAAGAAAAGAACAACTGTAGATGCTACCTGGCAACCAGGAAGATGGCATTTGTAAGCTCATGACATACACTATTGGTTACTTGCTGAACTATGTGGAAGGAATTTGTGGGGCAGTGGAGTCACTGAAATTTTGTGGTGGGGCATGAGCATTCTAAGTCACAGGCACTAGATTCCCCATAGCAAGACCTAAGGAAATATGACTCACAAGGAAATGCTGGGGGAAAGGTACATGTAAAACATGTATACCTTTCTCAGATTTATTAGCTAGCAATAAATTAAAACATGAATGGAAACTATTTTTCTTTTTTCCTGGTGTTAGGGGTCACACAGGGTATAGTATGACCATTTATAAATAGGCTTAAAATAATAATAATAGATAGTATGGGAACTGCATAAATTTGAAAGGAGAAACCAATCATATTTGAAGCAGAAATGGCAGAACTTTTTGCCTTCTTAATTCATGAGGTCACTATGTTCCCATGACTTTTTATCCTCTGATAACAGGAAATCAAAGCTTCAACATGCCATATATTTTTTATTGCCTTGGTCTTTCCAAAATGAACAAGTGTATCTGGTGAAATGATGCAGTCCATTTTTTTTTCCTGGAGATCATTATCCATTATCCAGTGTCATTTCTCAGTTAAGCTATAGCTTAGCTTAAAAGAGGAAAAGAAAATTCTCTGATATTCTGTCTTTTAGGGCTGAACGGAAGGCTGACTGTGCTTGGCCTAGGGAGGTTGGATCTCTTTCTGTGGTGTATGAAAAATTCTATAAACTGCTTTGCTGACTTGTTCTCCAGAGCAACAAGTGTGACACAGTCAAACCTTGATGACTTCAGCAAGTGGAAACCTGGCAGAGAATGACTGTACTTCGCCTGGGGCCTTTGTCAGCTCCTCTTGCACACTCACAGGCAAGGAGGAGCTCCTGAACAGAGTCTGTATTTTAAGGATGATTTTGTATTTTGAAAGATCAGAACTGCCAAAGAAAGTCTGGTTCTACTCAAGAGTAAAGAGCACCTTGGAATTTATTGGTGGGAATGTATTTCTACCACAGTGTAACACTTCCTTAACCATACACATTCAGGATTTATAACCAAATATTTAGGTAAAACTGATATTTAAAAATGGAAAGGACATATTTTTACATTTTATCTTCTGAAACCTCTTAGGAGCAAAAAACCAATGTCTTCATGATATTTGTACCAGCATAACTAATAAACATATATTCTCAATTATGTTTTGAAAATAAAGTGTATTTAAAGACAATACATTCTGTAAACTGCTGAGCACACATGTACACTTAAACTGATAAAATTTGTTTAATTTCTGCATGCTGTGCTAAATGCCTCAGTTCATTTGGTTAAAAGACAGCTACAAGTCATTTCGGTACATAGGAAGGGTGGTTGCTAAACAGAGTTTTGCAAGCGCTTCAATTTTTTTTTTCAGTTTGGCCCATAACTAAGACACATTCGACCCAGAATGACGATTATAGATCTTTTATCTCCTTTGATCCACTTTTGCAGTAACTTGCCATATGAGCTTAGAAATAACTGGTCAATAGAGTTAACAGGTTTTTCAACCTTTCCCAGTTTACTAATTGTTTACTCCCAGTTTACTAGATTGTTCAGTGATATAAAATCCTGCCTTAGAGAAAATCACCTAAAACACAGATTACATCATGAGTCCCAGCTACACCACACATTAAGATTATTTCTTTTCTCCTTAAAAGACATTTTAGCTACAAAGAAAATACTCCACTTTTGAGGATTTTCAAAAGAAATAAAATAACTCCCCAAATGAAAAGTGGAAACTACTCCACTTTTAATTTCCCAAATGAAAGAATTACTAATGTTTCAAACATTTTACAAAAAAAAAAAAAAAAGAGAGAGAGAGAAAGAAAAGCAACTCACCTATTTGAAGAGTATCTGCTAGCAAGTGACTCTGGTAGACACAGTCACATAAATCTATATTTCGTTCATTATTTCATCAAAGACAAAAGAGCTTCTGGTGAAAGCTAGAAGCAAAAATCCTTCCATCCACCCAAGAGGGGAAAACAGAACTGTCTTCTAAGTCCAGGAGCCTCATCACACGCCCACCAGCTGCTCGCTGCCCGCTGCTCTTCAGCCAGGGTGACCTCTAGCGCCTCTCGCCGAAGCGCCGCAGCGCACTCCCAACGGCCTGGCAGCACGCACGGAACGCGCACACGGAACGCGCGCACGCCAGGCCAACACCTTAAGAGGGCGGGAGGCTTTTCAACCAGGAAGGCATGCTGAAAATATTTAGCAGTCACCTCAGCTGAACACAAGTAAAGCTTGTTTTCCACAAGACAATCCGGGAATATAAGGAGTTGAGGTGGACTGATTTATACAGATCTAAGCTGGGAACCATCTGGAACTATGCCTCCATTGCTCTAAAAGCTTCTTCTCTTTTACCTTAAATTTAAATTCTGGGCAACGACACCAGAATGGTCCTGATTTTCCTCTCGTCTCTTCGGCCGTCTCAGTTATGCTCAGTAGTACCGCATCCTGCCTCGTGACCACATACACACACCCCTGAGGAAGCGCTTCGGATGTAAACATCTGCCTGGCCAGGGCACAGCCCAGGCGTTGGGAGCGGGGAAAATGTCGGTAATTGTCACCTGGGACCTGTGCAGCTGGCTGGAGGCAGATTTCAAGTGCGCCAGGTCTCACAGGGACTTTGTCCCTCTGCAAGAAAAGCCCTGTTTCCTTTGTCAGGATCTGCATTTAAGTTCTAAGAACGATCATTAAACATTCCGAACGGAACACGGGCTGCCGGCCCCTGGGACCCGGCAGCCAGCGGGCTACCACGTGACCCAGACTCGACTCACCCGCTCGGTCCCGGCCCGCGAGGCTTTGAAGTCTCCTTCCCGGGCTTCCGGAAGGAGAACAGGGCAGCGAAGGAGGATCTGAGGCTCGGCCGGGGAGGGACGGGTGTCGGGTTTCTTTGGGTGGGTGTATTTCTAGGTTGTGGTGTTGGCAATGCCACAGGATCTGAAAGAAAGTTGTAAAAGCTCTGTATCATTACAACGTTCCTAGGTAAATAAATCTCGGAGAACTAAGGCTTCACCGCCGCTTCCCTCCCCGCTGCACTCTGGGAAGTCTAGCAGCAGGCGTCTCCGCGGGACACCTCAGAACCTCAGGGGACCCTCAGGGGACCCTCAGGGGGCGCCTCTGGCGCTTCTGCCGAGCAGAGGAGACCCTCACGGAGACGGAGACGGAGGGAGTCCGTCGGGAGCGCGGCGCTGCACGTCCGCGGGGCCCTCCCTACCCCCCGCCGCGCGAGTTCGGTCACCGTGTCTGCCCCGGGGCTCGCCGAAACCGCGACGAGGTGAGGGACCTCGCTCAGTCTCACCTGGCTCCTAACCACCCTGTCCTTCAGAAATTCTTATTTTAGTATTTTAAAACGTAATGATAGATACAATGTAACTTTCATCTCAAAGAGAGTAAAGGAAAAGGGAATAAGCCATGTAGAGTGTTTCTTATTCCTGTCAAAAATCTATATGTATATATATTTACTACATGTATATATGCATGCAATATAATTATGTGTACATAGTATATAGTTTTATATGTAAGTATGAAAAATTCTAAGGTAATAGCAACACATACAAAGTCCATAATAATATAATGCTTTTGGATATGCTAAATTTATAAATATTAGAGGAATTCAAGGTAAAGGGGAAGTCACCATAGCATATATGGGGTCAATCTAAATATCTGAAATGTGAGTCTTTTTAGATAGATTTGCCTATTATGGGAGTTGCAAAATAGTGTCAGTATGTGAGTTTCAAAATATCATTACGTGTTTCTTGACATTACTGATGTTAGTAACATATAAGCAAAAGCAGTCAATATGACTATCAGTAGAAAGAGACCTTATACTGTTACAGTGTTTTATAATTTCTAATGCACTTTGTTATTCTCATTAAAGTCCTGTGAAAGGTTTTATTATACTCATTTACAGGTAACAAAAATAAGTGATTGGTGAAGGTAAGCAACATGCTTAGATTCCAAAGAAGGCATTTATTGGAACTCCCATGGTTTAAGTTTCTAAAGCACCAGAAGGGTGGCTGGTCCTCTACCACCCCCCCACCCCCCCCACCCCTGCTTCCTTCTCATTAATTTCCCCTCCCCCACCTCTCTGCTACCTCCCCCTCCTTCTGCATCATCACCACACTTATTTAAGTGCTTGCTGTGTTCCAGCTCAGTACTTTATACATGTAACTTTACTTAATTCTCACAACCACCCTATGAGGTAGGTATTATCATACCCATTTAAAGGTGAAATAAGTGAGACTTGTAGAGAATAAGTAACTTGAATATTCACATAGATTCTGATGGAATAGAGTGGAGATTTGAATTCGGACTTTAAAAAATATTGATATTTGTGTTCTTAACCACTATATTATCTTGCCTGACTTTAAAAATTTACACCCCAAGACATTATAGTACATTTTTAATTCATTCTTTTTATTGTGTGTTATGAAACTTTTGTGCCATGTTATTGAAAAATAGTCCTAAACATCGATTGGTTAAATTGGAGAGCACTGAGCCATTGCCCACAATACTGTGCCGTAAGAAAAAAAAAATAGGCATAAATTTTTTCTCACCATTTTCTGCCATCCCCTTCTTTAGCCTGTATGTAAGGGGTTGTTTTAGCATTTGGCTAACATCTGCTTCATTGCAAAACTTTTTCCTTTGAATTTCTTCAAACCATTCACCAGTCACTCCTTGAAGCCATCTGATATCCCTCTTTGTCTTCTGGAGTTTGCTGAAATAAAGAAAAATATTAATATACCTTTTAAATTCTTCACATCAAGTGTAAAGTCATGTGACAGGCTAAATTTTACTTAATGGAGAAACTCCTTGAACTACAAGTCTAGAAAAAAAATTGGTCCCACTCAGAATTTCCTTTTCACTACTGTGTACATATATTGGCTGTATATTTTCCAAATTAATAACATTTTAAAACTCTTTGCTGGTATTTAAAATAATCAAGTCTGTGAGGACAATGTGAGTTGACCATTGTGCAAATCTACCTAGTAATGTAATTGAATAATAGAGGTATTAATAAGATGTTAAAACTAGAATATTCTAGTTCTGATTACACATTCATTTATTCAGATGTGTTCATTGAGCAATATCCATGCACCAGTCTTTGGGTAGGCAATGGGGATTCAACAAGAATAAAACATTTAGGGTCTTCACTAGCCCACCCAGTGGTCAGAGAGAAAAGCTTATATGCAGAAAAGAAATTGTTGAATGTAGGGGTCTTACATAAGGGAATCTTTAAATGAAAGAAACACAAAAGCCTATGAATGAGCACAGGGCTAATACTCAGGTAGGAAGAAACAGTGTAATTTCAGATAGACAGAAAAGGAAACCTGAGCACAAATGCGTCTGACCCCCACTTTCAGAGAACTAAGGGCCCATCCTTACTTCTTTCTTCTCCTCTGCAGTGTCCTGCTTAGTCCCCTTTCAAATGAAAATGTGGTTCTAAGTCCTTAATTAAAGCACTGATTGTGATGGATTTTTTATTTTTAATTTTTTGTTTTATTTTTAAATTATTAGTTGTCATACAATATTATATTAGTTTTAGGCATACCACCCCGTGATTAGACATTTATATAACTTATGAAGTGGTCACCTCAACAAATCTAGTACCCATAGTTACTACAATATTACTGACTATATTTCCCATGCTGCACTTTATATCCCCATGACTGTTCTGTAAGTAGCATTTGTACTTCTAAATCCCTTCACCTTTTTCACTCATCTCCTTAACCCCTCACCCATCTGGCAACCATCAAAATATTCTCTGTATCTTCAAAGTCAATATCCAGAAATCAAAGGCATTTCTGTACATCACCAATGAAACAGCAGAAGCAGAAATCAAGGAAAAAATCCCATTTGAAATAGCAAAAAGAAAAATAAAATATCTAGGTATAAACCTAACCAAAGAGGTAAAAGACCTGTATTCAGAAAACTATATACCACTGCGGAAAGAAATCAAGGAAGACACAAA
>PVIA01009234.1:0-63169 GCA_004024845.1 Tonatia bakeri
AAAAAAAAGAACACAAAGAGCATCATACTTCTGCCTTCTCCTATTAAGAGCAAAGGGAAGAGCTATTTAAATGATCAAAGGAATTGATCAAATGAATGAGCAAAAAAAGGCATAGCATGCATTCTACAGTCATACACAATTTCCCTAAATCCAGTTCAGGACAACTACACACAGCTCTTTTCTTCTCTGCATTGTCCCCTAATGATAATGCATTAGAACAAGGCCTCTCATATTTATATGCCTGAATATGACCCTCAAAAATAAACATGCAGTAGCTTCCCAGAAAGTTACATTGACTTTAAGGTTTGAAGTACAAAAGTATTTTTATATTTAAATAAAAATATATTATTAGATAGATGTTTTAATCATATATTTTTTAACTTTTTTACTGTTGTTCAAGTACAGTTGTCTCCATTTTCCCCCACCACTCCCCACCACCCCAGAGATCCCCACTTCCCACCCTTGATCCTACCCCCGTTTTTAATCATATATTTTAATTAATTAAAAGTCTTCAAAAATTTGAGGCTTACAGCTACTGCATCAAGCCACATGTAAGTCCAACAACGGTATACATCCTCATTCCTCTACCATCAGCAACTTTTGCTTGGATGAATTTTCAAATCACTGCACTGAATATAATTCCCCAATCCTTGGAATTTCTTTTGGGTCCTTCACACAATTTTTTTTCTGACAAACTTTATCAGACTACCATTATTAAAAAAGCCTTCCTTAAAACGAGATTCAAACTTGAGAATTTAGAGGTTAAAACTAAAATCCTCTGTAACCAGGTAGGGCAGCTATGTACTGAGTATTCTAATTTTACAAATGAGCACAGGGAAGCTTGGAGATATAAAATGGCTTGCCCACGAGCACCCAGCCAGCAAACAAAAGAACTGTGCTTTTATACCTAGGTTGTTTTAGGGAAAGTTGTGTCTCACAGCATATAGCTCCGCAGGGAATGGCACACACCAAGTGTGCTGCCTCATGCCCAGACCATAGCTAGTTAAGAACCCTTTCAAAGACCCCATTTTAATTATCAGAGTACACATCATGATGCTGCTTTTGACAACAGACTAACCTGAAGGTCACAGAGATTGTCTCTGAAAGAAAAATCTCCACAAAGTTCCAACATGTTCTTGGAAAGGCAATAGAAAGTTAGGATAGTAAAAAAATCCCTTAGCCCAGTAATTAAAGTTTGATCTTCACTCAGAGCTTTTGTGTGTAGCTTCTAGTTTAAACCAATATAAACAAATCTTCAAAGCAACCATGACTGATACTATACCTAGATTAAAAATAATAATAGTTGCCTTTGTTATTTAGACTTGTTTTATTGTCAGTCATGCCTATCCTGGTTAGCATAGCATGTGCTCTTGAAAAGAGTATGCCATTCTTTATATATTTTGGAGATCAGACCCTTGTCCCAGGTATCATCTGCAAGTATGTTTTCCCGTATGGTTGGTTCCCTTTTTATTTTAATTCTCTTTTCTTTAGCCATGCAGAAACTTTTTATTTTGATGAAGTCTCATTGGTTTACTCTTTCCTTTATGTCTCTTGCTAGGGTCTCATCTCCAAAATATATAAAGAACTCACATGACTCCACTCCAGGAAGACAAACAACGCAATTAAAATACAGGCAAAGGACATGAACAGACACTTCTCCAAGGAGGACATACAGAGGGTCCAGAGACATATGAAAAGATGCTCAGCATCACTAGCCATCAGAGAGATACAAATTAAAACCACAATGAGATACCACTTCATACCAGTCAGAATGCCCATCATAAACAAATCAACAAACAACAAGTGCTAGCAAGGTTGTGGAGAAAAGGGGACACTAGTGCACTGTTGATGGGAATGCAGACTCGTGAAACCACAGTGGAAAACAGTATGGAATTTCCCCAGAAAACTAAAAATGGAACTGCCTTTTGACCTGGCAATTCCACTGCTGGAATTATATCATGAGGATACTGAATCACCAGTTGTAAAGAATCTATGCATCCCAACATTCATAGCAGCACAATTCACAATAGTCAACTGCTAGAGGCAACCCAAGTGCCCATCAATAAATGAATGGATAAAAAAACTATGGTACATTTATACAATGGAACACTACACAGAACAGAGAAATAATGAGCTCCTACCCTTTGCAACAGCTTGGATGGATCTGGAGAGCATTATGTTAAGTGAAACAAGCCATTTGGTAAAAGACAAATACCATATGATCTCACCTATAAGTGGAACCTAATCAACAAAACAAAGAAGTAAGCAAAATACAACTAGAGACATTGAAATAAAGAACAATCTGACAGCAATCAGAGAGGGGGAGGGAGAGAGATAATAGGGCATAATGGGGGGGCATCAAGGAACATGTATGCAGGACACATGGACAAAGCCAAAGGGGGGGTGATATCAAGGGTGGGAGGCAGAGATGGGTGGGGCAGGGAGCATGGTGGGGGCAAAATGAAGATAACTGTACTTGAACAACAATAAAAAAAGAAAAGAATGTGTTATTCTGCTATTGTTAGGTACAGTGTTTTCTAAATACCAATTTGGTTGGTAGTGGGATTCAGAACTTTTATTTTGTTACTAATTTTTTGTTTGTTTGTTATATCAAATTCTAGGAGATGAATGTATTAAATATCCAACCATAAGTTCAGACTTATCTATTTTCTTCTCATTTCTGTCAGTTTTCCCTTCAAATGTTTTGAAACTTTGCTAATAGATACATACTCATCTATTATAGTAACACCATAATAAATGGACATTTTCATTATCATGAAATATTCCTCTTTCTTTTTGGTAATATTTTTATCTTAAAATCTATTTTATTTCATATTAGTATGAACAGTCCATCCTTCTTATCCTTATTTTTCATATAGTATATATTGTTCCCATCCATTTACTTTCATTCTATATTTGTTTTCACATGTAAAGTGTGCCTCATTTAGACAGAATATCAATGTGTCTTTTTAAAATATTCATTCCTACCAAAGCATCGCAGGTTCGATTCCCAGTCAGGGCACATGCCTGAGTTTTAGGCCACAGCTCCCAGCAACTGCACATTGTTTCTTTCTCTCTCTCTCTCTCTCTCTCTCTTTCTCCCTCCCTTCCCTCTCTAAAAATAAATAAATAAAATCTTTAAAAAAAATCCATTCCTGCTCTGGCTGGTGTGGCTCAGTGGATTAAGTGCTGGCCTGCAAAGGGTTGACGGTTTGATTCCCATTCAGGGCACATGCTTGGGTTGCAGGCCAGGTCCCAGTAGGGGGAGTGTGAGGGGCAGCCACTCTTTGATGTTTCTCTCCTCCTTCTCTTTCTCCTTTCCTTCCCCTCTCTCTAAAAATAAATAAATAAAATATTTTTAAAATAACTTTAAATATCCATTCCCCTAGTTTTTCTTTTAATTGGGGTGTTTAGTCCATTAATATTTAATGTAACTATTGACATTGATGAATGTTATAGGCTGAATTGTGTTCCCTCCCAAATTCGTACATTGAATTTCTACCCCCAGTACTTCAGAATGTGACTGTGTTTGGAGACAGGATCTTCCTAACAAAAATCAAGTTAAACTGAGGTCCTTAAGAGGGGTTCTTTACCTATTATGACATGTATCATTGTGAAAAGAGGGAATTAGAATGCAGATATGTACAGAGGGAAAAACATGTGAATACACCAGGAGGAGATGCCACGTGTAAGTAAAGGAGAAGGCCTTAGAAGAAACAACCTTACCAATATCTTGATCTCTGATTTCAGATCTCCAGAAGACTGAGACAATAAATTTGTGTTGTTTTAACTGCCCACTCTGTGATGCCTTATTTTGGCAGCCCTAGCAAAGTAATACAGTGAATTTGAATCCATCCTTTTACTATTTTCTGGCCTTCTATGCTTTGTCATTCCTTTCTTGCCTTTTAATTACATCTTTTGCTATATCTTCAGAATTATATTTTACTTTTCCTTTTTTTAAGTTTTGTTTATTTATTTTTAGAAAGAGGGGAAGGGAAGGAGAAAGAGAGGAAGAGAAACATCATGTGTGGTTGCCTCTCATGTGGTCCCCACTAGAGACCTGGCCTGCAACTCAGGCATGTGCCCTGACTGGATCTCGAACAGGCGACCCTTTGGTTCACAGCCCGCACTCAATCCACTGAGCTACACCAGCCAGGGCTATTTTACTTTTCCTAATGGGTTTTTAACTAGACTTCTTTGCCTATTTTGAATTTCCTCTAGAGATTTCAATATATAGTCTTCACTTTTCACGGTTCATTTTCCATTAATCTCATACCACTTCACATTCAATACAAAAACATTGCAAGTCTAGGACCTCATTCACCACTCCTTCCTTTATTCTACACTTCTTATATGTGCTAAATCTACTTACATTTTAACACCACAAGGCAATGTTATAAAATTTCTTTTTTTATTATTGTTCAAATACAGTTGTCTGCCTAAAATTTCTTTTAAATAATTACATATATTATAAAGAAATTAGTAGGAAGATGCCAAAATAAGTCTTTTGCTTGTACCTTGACATTTTCCATTAATAATGTTCTTTATTCTTTTTGAGGATATTACTTTTCATCTGCTATCATTTCCTTCAGTCTGAACAATCTTCACAGGTATTTCTTTTAGTACAGATCTGCTGGTTATGAATACTTTTGGTTTTCTTTTCTTAGAAAACCCCTTTATTTTGGACACATGGACAAAACCAAGGGGGAGGGTAGAAGCAAGGGAGGGAGGTGCATTTGGTTGGGTTGAGGGGCAGTCGGTGGAAATGCAGGCAATTGTAACTGAATAACAATAACATAATTAAAAAACAAAATAAAATACAAAGAAAAAAAGAAAGAAAATCCCTTTATTTTGCCTTCATTGTTGAAGAATAGTTTGCCAAATATGCTAATTTTATATTGACATTTTCTTTCAATATTTAAAGGTGTTTCATTTCTGCTAGCTTCCGTTGTTTCTCATCAGAAGTCAGCTTTTAATGGTATCATTATTCCTTTGTATGTAATTCATCATTTTTCATTTGCTATTTTCAAGCTCTGCTATTACTGGTTTTCAACATTATTATTGTGTGTCTTGGTATGAGGTTCCTCATGTTTATTCTGCTTTGTTTTCTTTAACCATCTTGTATATGTAAAATTTTGCCTATCATCATAATGGGAAATTTTCAGCCATTTTTTCTTCAAATAATTTTTCTGTCCCATCTCTCTCCTTTGTTTTAGCATGCCAATTGCACATAGGTTGGGAAGCCTGGTCTTATCTATTACTTAACTGTGGTTCTATTTATTTATTTTTTAATCCTTTATTTCTCTTTATCCACATTGAATAATTTCTATCAATTCATCTTAGAGTTTACATATTCTTCTGTGCCATCTCCATTTAGCTGTCAAATCTATCTAGTGAATTTTTTAATTTTCAGATATTGTATTTTCCAGTTCTAGGATTCCCATTTAGTCCTTTTTTATAATTTCTTTTTTTTAATGTTTTCTTATTGCTTAAATTCCCTTTTTTTCAGATTTTATTTATTTTTAGAGAGGAAAGGGAGGGAGAAAGAGAGAGAGAAAGAAACATCAATGTGCGGTTGCTGGGGGCAGTGGCCTGCAACCCAGGCATGTGCCCTGACTGGGAATCGAACCTATGATGCTTTGGTTCACAGCCTGCGCTCAATCCACTGAGCTACGCCAGCCAGGGCCTTTTTTATAATTTCTATATCTCTACTGACATATGCTAATTTTTCATTTATTACAAACATATTTTGTTTTACTTTATTATGAATTGTTATAATGGCTTATTTAGAAAATTTATGTCTGTTAGTACCAATGGCTGGGTTATCTTGGAATAAGTCTCATTTGATTGATTTTTTTTCCTGTTGATAATATGTTTGCTTTTCTTGTGTTTAGTTTGTATGCAGATCATTTTGGATTGTATTCTGGACATTGTAAACATGAAGTTGTGAAGATTTTATATTCTACTTATTTTCTATGATGATTATTCCTTTTTTTTTGTTTTATCATGCAATGTCCTCCACTGGATTGAACATTAAGCTCTCTTTTTTGAGTAGCAACTGGTCTCACAACAATCTTCTGTATTTCCCTAAGCAGCTTTGATACTGGTCCACACATGGTGGGTTCAGGAGTCAGAGATGTAAGTAGAAGGAATTCAGGCATCCTCACTCCAGCTTTTGCCTTCTTAGATTCTCCCACTCTAATCAACAGTCACAGTGTCCATGTCCTCAATTTTCTGGATTATTTGACCAGAAAAACTATGTTTTTACTACTAGTGAGTGCCCCCACCACTTAATGCACCACACAAACAACTGAACTTCATCTCAGGATGAAATCCACAAAAGCAGTAACCATACAGCTACCCACCTCCTCTCTTCTGATATAGTCCTTACTAGAATCTGTCTCTATTGACAGTCTAGCACTTTCTGGTAGTTATTTTCTATATTAAGTCTAATTTTATAATTATTGTTTGCAGGGGATTTTGTCTGATAGGGTCTTAGTGTATCATCACAGAAATGCTCTAGTCTAGACGATTTTTAATTGACTGAAATACAGGGTTAGAGTGGGTAAATGGTAATAAACTGGGAATATGTAGTTTTACTGTGAAAGTTCCTTGAATGTCAAGTTAAGAAGTTTGTCCTCAATTTGGAAGGTAATGATGAATAACCAGAGCAAGGAAACTTGAGTTGTATTTTTAAAAAGACATTTGTCTTACTAAGCTGATATAACAAAATAACAGACTGGAAGGCTTATAAACAGAAATTTATGTTCCACAGCTGTGGAGGCTGGAAGTTCAAGATCAGGGTTTCAACAAGGTCAAGTTCTGGAAAATTCCCTTTTCTGAGTTGCAGACTGCTGACTTCTTGTATCCTTACATAGCCCTTTTTTTATAAGGGCACTCTAAATCTACTTAATTCCTCTTCCATGACATAATTGCCTCATAAAGGCACCACTATCAAATACCATCACATTTGGGCTTAGGGTTTTAACAGATTAATTTGGCTGGGTTGGGAGACACATTCAGTTCATACCAATACCTACATGCTTAACTTAATTAAAGTGGTAAACAAAAAATCATTTCTGAAAATAGATATGTTTGGAAACAGTTTCTGTACTGATATATGTTCTTCTTTGAAAGATTATGAGGATTTGCCAATGTATCTCTTCAGGCAAGGGAAACAAAGGGAAAAAAATAAACAAATGGGACTATATCAAATTAAAAATCTTTTGCACAGTAAAATAAACCATCAACAAAATGAGAAGGGAACCTACTGAATGGGAGAACATATTTGCCAATGATGCATCCGATAAAAGGTTAATTTCCAAAATATATAAAGAACTTATACAACTCAACACCAAAAAGACAAACCAATTAAATAATGGGCAAAGGACCTGAATAGACACTTCCCCAAAGAAGTCATATAGATTCCAATAGACATATTTTTAAAATGCTCAATGTCACTAATCATCAGAAAGATGCAAATTAAGATCACAATGATATATCACATCAAGCCTGACAGAATGGCCATCATAAACAAATCAACAAAAAACAAATGCTGGCAGGGAAGCAGAGAAAAGGGAACCCTAGTGCACTGTTGGTGGGAATGCAGACTGGTGCAGCCACTGTGGAAACATTATGGAATTTTCTCAAAAAATTAAAAATTGAGCTGCCTTATGACCCAGTGATTCCACTTCTGGGAATATATCCTAAGAAACCCAAAACACTGACTGAAAAAAATATATGCACCCCTATGTTCATTGCAGCATTATTTACAATAGCCAAGATTTGGAAGCAGCCCAAGTGCCCATCAGTAGACGAGCAGATACAAAAGCTGTGCTACATTTACACAGTGGAATACTACTCAGCCATAAAAAAGGAACTCTTACTTTGTGTGACAGCATGAATGAACCTGGAGAGTATTATGCTAAGTGAAACAAGCCAGTCAGGGAAAGACAAACACCATGTGGTTTCACATATATGTAGAATCTAATCAACAAAATAAACTGACAAAATAGAAATAGGCATGGATACAAGTTACAGACTTATAACTGTCAAAGGGGAGGGGGTTTAGGGGGCTGAGTGAAAGAAGGTAAAGGGATTAAGCAAAAAAGTCTCTATCTATCTATCTATCTATCTATCATCTATCATCTATCATCTATCTACATATAACACATAGACACAGACAACAGTGTGGTGGTTGCCAGAAGGAAAGGGGGTGGTGGGAGGTAGAGGTGGGCAAAGGGGAGGAGAATGGAGACATAAAGGGACTTTGCTTTGGGACTTTGATGGGCACACGATGCAATGTGCAGATGATGTTTCTTTGAGTTGTACACTTGAAACCTGTATGGTTTTGTGAACCAATGTCACCACATTGAATTCAATAAAAAAAGAAAAAAGACTTAAGAAGTCTCTCAGGAGATTTCAAAGAGAAATACAGAGTAATTGCAAAACACACCTTTTTTCCTTCCTAGGGCAACTTACTTTGAGGTGGGAGCAACAAGTAGCCAGCACACTGAAATTCAGTAACTGACTTTTGATTTTACAGACCATAATCCTGAGCTGAAAGGACGCAATGGGACTCAAACTAAGGCCCTTTAGTGAAGAGGTACCAGTAGTTATGTGGGGTGCTGCATATTCTAGTTTCATTTGCTGAACAACAGAATACTCTATGGTGCTCTCATAATTACATTATGGTCACCCACTCGATGCACTCTACCAGCTGTCAACCCTGAACATTTTGAGTTCTTTCTAGCCAGGTAAATTAAAATAATGGGAGAAAATAATAACCCTAAATTGTATGAAACCCTTAGGAAAAATTGATTTTTATTTAACCTGATGTCTGAGTCATCACAGGTACTGTTTTTGAAAGGTGTCCTGCAATTCGTTTTTATAAAAAGTTTTCTTTTTTGTTTATTAATTAGCAGCAGGGTAATCAATGGTATAGAGCAAAAGGACACTGAAAAAAAGAGGTCTGGGAGAAAGAATAATTTTATGATTAGGCTTTTTATTCTTCCTAATCATTTTTTCCATTAGTAAAACTCCCAAGGATAACAATGGCACACAAGCCTTTGAAATGGCAGTGAAAGCCAAAATCAGCTAAAATATTAGTTTGTTGTCACATATAAAATGTAACAGAGGTAGCAGTGCTTCAAGATCAGTGTGAAAGTGAAAAAGAAAAGAAAAGGATATAATTGAAAAATGGATTTCTTTGAATTATCACCCTGGAATGGGAACATCTACTACCTTGCAAAGAGACTTGACTTTGTCACTTCTGCTCACAATGAAGGCCGGTTAGCACGGTCCACAAGGCCTCAGGAAAACATTTCTAGTCATGATATTACATTTACTTTTACATAAGTTACACCTTACTTTACCCTGGTTTTAGTTATCATGCTACTGCAAATTATATACTATAGGATCCTAAGAAAATTTTAAGAAACAATTTGGCAACTTTTATAGATGACAGAAAGCATGGCGCGCTCTCTCTCTCTCAAATATATATTCAAAATATCAGCACAAATAAGTTTAAAAATTAACAAAAAATGCCCTGACCTATGTGGCTGAGTTGATTGGATGTCATTCCACAAAGCAAAAAGTCGCCAGTTCAATTCCTAGTCAGGACACATGCCTCAGTTGCAGTTTCAGTCCCTGGTTGGGGTGCATAGGAGAGGCAACTAATATGTGTTTCTCTCACATATTGATGTTTCTCTCCCTCTCTTCCTCCCTCCCTCCCTTCCCCTCTAACAATCCTTTATATTTCTGTAATGTCAGTTGTTCCTTCTCTTTCATTTCTGATTTTATTTATTTGGATCCTCTCTCTTCTTTCTTGATAAGTCTGAATAAAGGTCTGTCAATCTTATTTATCTTTTCAAAGAACCAGCTCTTGGTTTCACTGAGATTTTGTGTTGTTTTTAGTCTTTATGTCATTTATTTCTGCTCTCCTTTTTATTATTTCCTCCCTTCTACTTACGGGTAGAAGGCTTTGTTTGTTTTTCTTTTTCTAGTTCTTTTAGGTGAAGAGTTAAATTGTTTATTTGAGAATTTTCTTGCTTCTTGAGATAGGCCTATAATGCTATGAAGTTCCCTGTCGGGACTGCTTTTGCTGTGTCCCACAGGTCTGGAGTTGTCATGTGTTCATTTTCATTTGTTTCCAGATAATTTGTTTCTTCCTTGATCCCATTCATTGTTTAATAACGTATTATTTAGCCACCATGTGTTTGAATGTGTTCCAGGGTTTTTTTATATTGTAGTTGATTTCTACTTTTATAACATTGTGGTCAGAGAAGATGCTTGATATGATTTCAATTTCTTGAATTTGTTAAGACTTATTCTGTGTCCTAAGATGTGATCTGTCTTTGTGAATGTTCTGTGTGCCCTTGAGAACAATGTGTTCTGCTTTGGGATGAAAAGTTCTGTAATTATCAATTTAATCCATCTGATCTAGTATGTCATTTAAGGTCACTGTTGCCGTGTTGATTTTTTGTCTGGAAGATCTATCCATTGATGTCAGTGGGGTGTTAAAATTCCCTGCTATGACTGTATTGCCATCATTTTCTTCCTTAATGTCCACCAAGATTTTCTTTATATATTTAGGTGCTCCCATCCTGGGTGCATAAATGTTTACAAAGGTTATGTTCTGTTGTTGGATTGATCCCCTTACTATTATGTAGTGTCCTTCTTTGTCTCTTGTTATGGCCTTTGTTTTGAAGTCTATTTTGTCTGATGTAAGTATTGCTACCTCATCTGTTTTTCTGTCCATTTGCATTTAATATTTTTCCATCCCTTCCCTTTCAATCTGTGTGTATCTTTTGTTCTGAGCTGGGTTTCCTGTAGGCAGTATATATATGGGTTCATATTTTCTTATCCATTCCCCCACCCTATGTCTTTTGATTGGAGCATTTGTACATTTAAGGTTATTATTGATGGGCACTTATTGTCATTTTATTTTTTATGCCTATGTTCTCTCTCTGAACTTCTTTCTCTCTCTCTCTCTCTCTCTCTCTCCTTCTCCCTCTCCCTCTCCCTCTCCTTCTCCTTCTTCTTCTTCTTCTAGTAGGCCCTTTAACATTTCGTGCAATACTGGTTTCGTTTTAATTGAACTCCTTTAGCTTTTTAATTTTTATTTTATCTTTTGGTCTGAAAAGCTCTTTATTTGCCTTCAATTTTAAATTATGGCCTTGCTAGATAGAGTAGTCTTGGGTGTACATCCTTGCTTTTCATCATTTTGAATATTTCATGCCAATCCTTCTGGCTTGTAGTATTTCTGTTGAGAAATTAGCTGATAGCCTTATGTGAGCTCCCTTGTAGGTAATCATTTCTTTCTCACTGCTTTTAAGGGCTTCTCTTTGTCTTTAAACTTTGGCATTTCAATTATGATGTGTCTTGCTGTGGTCCTCTTTGGGTCTATCTTGATTGGGACTCTCTGTGCTTCCTGCACTTGTATGTCTATTTCCTTCACCAAGTCAGGGAAAGTTTTATCCATTATTTTTTTCAAACAGGTCCTCTATCCCTTGACTACTCTCTTCGCTTTCTGGTACCGTTATGATCCAAGTGTTATTATCTTTGATGTTGTCCCAGAGGTACCTTAGACTTTCCTCATTTTTTAAAATTCTCTTTTCTTTTTGATTCTCTGCTTGTGTGCTGACTGTTATCTTGTCCTCCAAATTTCTGATTCAATTCTCTGCATAATGTAACCTGCTGTTGATTCTTTTCAGTGTGTTCTACATTTCAGATGTTGTGTTTTTTATGTTTTTTCCTTTTTCATGACTACTATCTCTTTGCTTAAGTTCTCACTGAGATCATCCATTCTTCCCCTAAAGCTCTTGAGCATCCTTATAACCATCATTTTAAACTCTGCATATCATGTGTTGGTTGCTTCTATTTCATTTAAATCTTTCTCTGGGGATTTAACTTGTTCTTTCATTTGGGGCATGTTAATTTATCCCTATTTTTGCCTCAGTGTATTATGTAGATGTGCTATAAATCCCAAACTTGATGGTTTTATGATGAAGGTGTCTTATTGGGCTCAGTGGTGCAGTCTTCCAGATTACCTGAGCTCCATGCTCCAGGAATGTTTCTTGTTGGTTATAGGTATCATTCTTTTGTGGTTGAATCTTCAATGCCATTGGCCTTTTTGTGGATAGAGTTAACCCTTTGGTCTGGCTGACTATAAAAGGGTATAAGGTGCTATACACTGTAAGTGTATGAGGTGCTGTATGGGAGTTGTTCCCAGCAGGGTCTGGTGCCTGCCAGAGTCCCCTGTGGGTGTCTTGCTTGTGTGGCTAGTGAGGTTGAGCTCTTATGTGTTCTGAAGCCCACTATTGGTTGTGATTATTCTGGTTCCACTTGGTCAGGGTTCAAGTACAGGTCAATGTCAGACATTGCATGTAACTGGCCTTGGGCTACTTGTAACCTATGATTTTAATACCTCAAGTCAAGCAAATTTTCAAAAAAAATAATCCTGAAATATAACAAACCACTGGGAAATGTAGCATCATTTGTAAATTCATTGTTACTTTAGTGACAATCTGTTACTTGTACCCCATTATGCCAAGAACAAAGCACCAAATAATGACAAAACTGTCTCAGCTGGCATAGTTAGTCATAGTTTATAACTGTTGATTATTCCAATTAAATTCATTTTTGTTCATTCTTCTTATTGGATAGGTGGAGGGACTAGTAGACAGAAATACAAATTTGGGCTATTTCTGCTTTTGTTAAGGAATACAGTTAAGGAAATGACATTTCAGATCTCAGAGGATTTGGTAAAAAAAAAAAAAACAAACAATATGTAAGACCAAAAATGGGGGAGGGCGGAGGCTAAAAGTAGCACTGGGCTTTCATCCCAGCTTTATTCTTCTCCTAATGTGTGTGTGATCTCTGAGTCTTAGTTTTCTCACTTATGAAGTAAGGTTTGGAATAAATGATCTCTAAAGGAAGTGCCTTTACAATGCTGGCAGCTGATATTTCTGTGAACTGCTTTATTTTAGTGTGCAAAGATACAGGTAGTTTAGAAACAATTGGTTATTATACCTGGCTAATTGTGCAGTTACATATGAAGAAAGCTTCAGGAGACTGAGTTACTTTTCATTTCCATTTTTTTCATATTCTTAGGGGTGATTTGGCTCATAACCCACAAAGACATTATGAAAATGACCCTATTCATTTTATCTATGCCATGCACTTTTAAATAATGATTACTTTCTACTGTTTCATTGCATAGTTAGAAGATATACTTTTGATTGCATGTTAACTCCTTCTACCCATATAACAATTTTCTCTGTAACATTCTTGAACTATATTATGTGTACTTATGGAATAATAAAATTTTCACATATTACTTTTCTCACATAACTGTTTTAAATATGCTTCTTTCAATGGAAATTCTTCCACAAAGATTTTTTTAATGAGCCAAATGCAATTCTTATTTTTAAATCTGCAAAAGCCATTTTATGGGATATATCTAGTTCATTCTCATTACCCAGGGTTTCAAAAGAAAGAGCACCATAATGGGGTAACTCCTGTGGCGTGAAGCACTAGGCAGTGAGGGACAAAAGATAAATTTCATCCTAATAGATACTGCAAATGTAATGCTTTCTATCCTGTGTGACTTTAGAGGGGATGCTACATTTTGAAGGTTAAGAGCAAAATCAGTTTTGCAATTCAGTGATAGTTTAATTCATATTTCTTGGCTCTGATTTGATTCCTTTTCAAGTTATACCAATAAGGCAGTTATAAGATAAAATGTGTTTCATCATTCATAGTCCCTCTATGTTAACAACTCTGAGACCCTTATCCCTTGAGCTGACTTTGTCCTTTAGCAACTGGTCCCTTGTGGATACTGGGACCACATGTATATTAGACACCCATAAAACAACTAATCCTATTTGTCAACTACTGCTATTTGCATACCATACTGTAATTTACAAAGCACTTTTGTATTTATCTCCTCAAATCTTCACAATGACCTTCTGAAATAGGCTGGACTAAGATTATCAATCCTCTTCAATTATATTTACTTTTACAAAGTTAATTCTGCATAGTATTTTACTTTCACAGAAAGTTGAATTTTAAAGAATTTGTTAACTTCCTATTACATTAACTGCAAAATAGCTGCACATTAATCAATGTATATGTCCAATACCACCACCTCAAATGAAACATCTATAAAACTGAACTCATTGCCTTCTCAACCTCTCTATCTGCTACTTACCATCCACTTAACATATACCAAACGTAATCATCGTCATTTTGGGTGTTACCTCATTTGTCACCATTTCCCTAATCTTTCAATCCAGAAACCCGTCTCTTTACCATGCCCTCCTGAATCAAACCAGTTACCTGGTTCTACAGCAGCTCTATCAGCAACAACTGCTGTGTATTCCACCCCTCCTCTTCCCCTGCCGCTGCTATAGTTCTATTACAACAGCATTATACTTGGATTCCCAATCTCTAGTCTAGCTATTCTCCACGTTTCGTGCTGCCAAAAACATTTTTTCCTTGAAACACGGCTTAGAATCTGCCACATCTCTCATTAAATACCCTCAGGGATGAGCAGTACAAATTAATGCTTCGAAGTCCAATATGTTTAAATTCTTTCTCAATGATTCAAAGTGAGTGTGTGTGAACTTGAAGTGTGATTCTGTCCAGTATAATATGCTGACTTTTTGACCTTCAGATTGAGCAGGGAACACAAAATTGTGCCATCTAGTGACTACTGGTCACTAACTTGTTCTTCTTGTTAGAGCCTGCTAATCCTTGCATACCTCTGTGAATGCCTCCGACTTAGGCTGTGGCTGATGGCACTCAGTGGTAAAAGTTAGAACTCTTGTTCTAACCATAGTCTTCACCTTGGTCTCTCTTGACCTGTCCTGCCCACTTCCTTAAACCAAGCATTAAAAACATAACCTGTATAATTTTGTTAACCAGTGTCACCCAATAAATTCAATTTAGAAAATAAATCCATAAAATAATAAATAAGTAAATAAAAAATGCAAATTATTTTCATTTAGCCTCATACAGAGGATGGTGTTCATTATGTTTATTTTCACCACCTTTGCTGAACCTCATGAGAATCTACCAGCATTGCTTCTTTAGAAACTGTGTGACATAGTGGCGGGGGAAATAATGGTTTTGTGTTCACACAAACCTAACTAGAAGTCCTAGATCCTCCGCTGGTTGTCTAATTTGGGGATGCATCATTTGACCTCTCTAGGGTTTTGAATCCTCTTCCCAACATAAAAATATGTATACATTAGTATCTACTGATTGAGAAAATATGTAATGATAAAAATATTGTCCAGCCCTGGCTAGTGTGGCTCCATGGATTGATTGCCGGCCTGCAAAAACAAAGGGTCGCCGGTTTGATTCCCAGTCAGGGCACAAGCCTGGATTGCAGGCCAGGTTCCCAGTAGGGGGCGCATGAGAGGCAACCACACATTGATGTTTCTCTCCCTCTCTTTCTCCCTCCCTTCCCCTCTCTCTAAAGATAAATGAATAAAGTCTTTGAAACAAAATGTCCAGAATTAAATAACACTTAAATGCATTTACATTTACTATATAATAGTGTGTATACATACATACATATATATATATATATATATATATATATGGTAGACAGATACATATCATTTGTAGTCAATATTTTGTATACACATAAATTTGTGTTTCTTTGTCATAATTCTATGGTCACTTGAGACCCACAGACCACTTGTTTCTGTGACAAAGGCTGCTAAGTGGCTTCCAATACCCATTCTCATCTTATTATATGATCAAATACCTTTTAGTTGGCTACATAGCTGCCTAAATAATGATTCTATTCCATGGCCTCTCATGCAACTATGAATGGCCATGTCACTACATTATGACCAATGGGATGTCAGCATAAGTGGAATGTGCAACATATGGAGGGAATGCTAAAGAAAAAGTATGACCTCTTCTTCATTTTTCATCCCTCTCCTGCTCGCTACAGTACAGAAATTATGTCTGAAGCTGGAGCAGCCATTTTGGGTTATGAATTGGAAATCTATGTTGCTAAAGGGAGAGCAAAGATACCGTGATCCTGGAACACTGATTATTGTGGAACAATTATACCAACCTGATCCACCAAGCTGGATCTTTATGTGAAAGAAATATATTTTAAGCCATTATTATTTCATGTTTTCTTTTACAACAACTGAACAATGTTCTAATTAATGCATTTGGAAACCACTGAAACAATGTACATAAAAGAGCTGATCAGTGCTGGTGACCTCTTGCAATTGCTTAGGTCAGTTCCTCCCTTTCTTCAGCTAACTCCCCTTGGGTTTGTCCTATTACACTTTAATACTGCTGGGTTATGGACTTGTGGGCCTCTGCAACACCAGAAAAGTCTCCCATCCCTTAGGAAGCACATCCTATGCTATGTTAGTTATTTTGACCTTCATGAACACTCATGCATAGCAGTTCTCTGAGAAGCCCTCTGAATTCTCTAAAGCTATCAGGTGGCAATACTTATTGTAAGAGGCACTTTTGATTATTAGTTTCAGTGAAAGTAATAGACAGGCAGATTTGTGGTGCTGTTTCCATGAATATTCCACATAGCATTGTGACTTCATGATGCTTCTTGTTATTCACAAGCTGATTAGATAGTATGTTGAAAATGAATGGAAGATGACACAATGTATTACCTTTACAGAGGATATTATGAAATATTATAAACAATAAAAATTCTCCAGAATTAATAGAACATAAAGCACTCTTTTTTTTCCTAGTGGAATTGGACCATATCTGGGCAGTAATGAAACATCCTGTTAGCTTTCAATTATATTCCTGAACAACAGTTCTGTCTCTCTCTCTCTCTCATAGATATTGAAATTAGGGGTTTAAACCAGAAAACAAACCAATTGACTGGCCATTAAATTAATTGCATTATAATGATTAGATTCTGACATTTCAATATGCACATGCAAATGTACTAAACTATCTAGGAAGCCAAAATCATCACATTCAAATCTGAAAGTTTAAAGGTTGCAAAGAGGCATATTGGCTGAGCGACAAACAATAAATATCACCACATACCCTTGTTTTTATGTGATACATTATTCCCTCAACTTCACAATGTTAGTTTGATGTATTTAATGCTATTAACTGTTGCAATGAGATATTGTGAAGTTTTGTTCTTTCTTTATTAGGATTGAGGCTATTTGCCTACAGCCAAATACTTAAAGAACTCTGCGCTTAATGTTCTGCTGCTAACTGCAACAGTGCATCACTGTGGCACCTCCATTAGCTTGCTCAATATTCCAGAGACTGCTATGCCTGGCAACTGGAGAGCATCAGGAAGATAAACTCTATGAGAGCCATCTTATTTATTCATCTATGGAGCATATCTATTGACAACTTAAATGTTAATGAATAAATAAAGGACTCAGGCCTCATTCACAATTGATACAAGATGAATTATCTCCGTTTTCTCCAAATACAGAACTTGCATGGAAACTGAAGCAGGGATCTTCCCTCAGTAAGCCAGTCATACTTTCAACTTGCAGAGTCAGACAAACCATTCTGAATGCATAGGTTTACTTTCAGAGATAAAGAGAGAAAAGTTTTTAAGAGAAATGGAATTTGGCTGTCACTTTAGAAAAACACATGAACGATTATTTAGGCTATGCCAAAAGAAACATGGACAAGCAAGCAAAGTATAACCAAAGACACTGAAATTGAGAACAGGCTGACAGTGACCAGAGGGGAGAGGGGAGGGGATAATGGGAGAAAAGGGTGAGAGGTTTACAGGAACAAGTATAAAGGACACATGGACAATAACAAGGTGGGGGTGGAAACAGGGGAGGGAGGTGAGGAGGGCTGGGGTGGTGGGGAGGGGTGGGGGAAAAGGCAGAAAACTGTACTTGAACAACAATTAAAAGTGTTAAAAATAATAAATAAATAAATATCCATAAAAATAAATAGAAATAAATTGGAGGAGAAAAGAAAAGAAGAGAAAAGAAAAGAAAAGAAAAGAAAAGAAAAGAAAAGAAAAGAAAAGAAAAGAAAAGAAAAGAAAAGAAAAGAAAAGAAAAGAAACACGGACACTTCCAGGGTCACATGGACCCTATTGCTAATTTGTATGCTGGCTGTGAGCTATTGCCGTAGTTTTCAGGGCTGATACTGACCAAGTCTACCCAACAGCGTAAAGAGAATGCCATGATCATGCACGCTATGAAAAATATATTTAACCTTCAATATCTGAATGGCTATGGCTTATTAAAAAACACCTTTAAATGGCAGCACTGTAATAACCATAAAGAGTTCTACTCACATATGTGGTGGAAACTATTTCATGGCAATATGTTTTACTGACATGAGCATATTTCTCTCTGTAGATTTTTGGGGTGGAGAAGACTGCTCGTCTGGAAAGTAGTAATGTAGACATGAACTATTACTGGAGGAAAGAGAGTGATTAATCCATATTCTGCAACAGTTCCTCTGTAAGCTATAGTGTAAAAAGGACAGAAACCTTAGTCTTCTTGGTGCAGTTCTAGTTGCTTGATTGTTATCTTTGGAACTAAATCTATAGGTGTACTAAGTGCATTAGTGGGGAAAAAACGTGATTATGTATTTTATGAAATTATAAGGTACTTTGTTCTGTATCTCATACTGGTTCATGCTCTAGTTTTCTTCTTCTTCTTCTTCTTTCTTCTTTTTTCTTTTTTTGTAAAAAAGGTTATAGGGAGGCCAGATTTCTCAGGGATATAGATTTTTGTCTAGTTAAAGGTCAGGTGCTGAACAATCGATTTGATTGCTGAGCCGTTGGGTCATTAAGTTGCCTGAAATAACGTTGTTACAAATGTTCATTGGTTAGCCAATCTGGGAGTCTGTACTTAGGACTTGCATTAGTATCTGTGGAAAATATGAAGTTGAATTTTGCCTTTGGAATGTCAAAAATGTAGTCAGAGGTATGTATGCCATGAGAACAGAATATCTGTATGTGAAACTACTTGTGATTTAGGATCTCAAAATGTTCCCTTCCTTTCCAAATCTTTTTCTGTGGCCTGAAATTCCATTATTAGAGATTTCTTCCTCTTTTTTCTTTTTTGTTCAAAACTGTGGCAACCCTGGGGAGTGAGATGACCAAGATCTGGAATATGGAACATTGTTCACACAGACTGGACTTCATGCAGGGAGCACTGCTGTGCTTACAAAGAGAACAAGAAAGCTGAGGGTCTAGAGCAGCAGTGTCAAACTCATTTTCACCAGGGGCCACATCAGCCTCACAGTTGCCTTCGAAAGGCCGAAATAATTTTAGGACTGTATAAATGTAACTACTCCTTAACTGTTAGGAGTTGAAATTACATTCGGCCCTTTTTAAGGCAACCTCGAGGCAGATGTGGTCCCTGGTGAAAATGAGTTTGACACCCCTGGTCTAGAGAAAGTTAATGAGAGAATGGGTAGAGAGGCCAAGGCCAAATTGTTCCTTCTTCAAAATATTGCCAGGGGGAGAACGTTTTGGTCCTATTTCACAGAATCCAAAGAAACTTCAGTAAAGCTCACAAAAGGAGAAGCACCAGACTTGGAATCCAGGGCCCCAGTCACAGCCACAACACACACTGTGTGCTCTACGACAAGTCAGTGAACTCCTATGAGGAAACTATGCTTCCTCATAAAATATGGTAATTTGAGTTGATTCTCTTGAAGCTCTAACACTCTAAATTTTATATTTTAGATGGCTAGAATTTGGTCCAGTATCCACTGAAGGGCATAACATCTAGCAAACTAATGAATTATGCTTCCATTTCAACTTCTATTTACCAAATTAATTGCTTATACCATACAGCCTTCCTTGATTATATTGCTGAGGATGACTTTCAAGTTATGGTTTTGTTTTGGAATTTCAGGAGGAATGTTGTATTTTCAGATACATCATAGTTGAAAGGGTATGTAGTTTTGATTTTGTCACTGAGCTTTAAGAAATTCCACTTTACACTCCATATATCTATCCTCATAGATGTATACATACAATACATCACAGTTATATTTTAGCTTTTACATTTTTTAGCCAAACCCAGAATTTAATAATTCTAGATGGATGTCATGTAGTAATGATTTAAAAGAACGACTTCTAGTAATCCCTAAAGTATTTCTTATATAGCCATATTCTAGCTACCTAAATTCTGTTCATAAACTTCTTATGTGAATTTAATGGCCTCTGAGAGTGGGCATCTTCATGTTAGGTAGTTTAAGTGTTCACATCATAGCATTTTGGTGACTCTTAGTCATTTCCCTGTGAGCCAACAAATTCAGACTGCTTACAGGCTCCTATGTTCTTCCAAACTCCATGCCCAGAGAACTTTATAGATAGAAACAGAGATGATAGAGATAGATAGATAGATAGATAGATAGATAGATAGATAGATAGAGAGAGAGAGAGAGAGAGATAGAGAGAGGGAAAAAGAAGGTTCACATATGAAGAAACTTGAAAAACATCAGTCTTAATTTGGATCAATTTAATGCCATTTCACAAACATTTACTGAGCATTTACTATTTTTACTTACCCTGATTGTATAACATAAAAAAAGCTAGTTCTCTGCCTTCAGGGAGATCCCAGTCTATATTACAAAGTTGAATTTCACCCTTCTAGTCTCTTGTATATTGGTTTTAAAGGAGAAATTAGGTTTGAAAAGTTCCCCAATAAATCTACAGTCCCCTGGATATATATGACTTGGCATTTCTGCTAGACTCTAATGAGAATTTAAAAAAAAAAAAAAAACAGAGTCGTTGCCACTCTCTGGAATCTGATGTAACTGTCATTGGTGAAACGGTTGCACATAGAACCACATCTTGAGGAATCCCAGTTTTTCTTCCAGTGTTGATATGGACTAAACTTTCAGGTAAAAGTTAGAATGGACCAAGGCCTCGCATTTTTCAGTCTTAAGGTACCCTTATACATTCATTCATTTTATTGGTACATATGCTTGATATAACTTAAATCAAATCCTGATCATTTTGCCTCTAGTCGATGATGTTAACTACAGCCAAGTTGTCTTTATATTTGTTTATTGTAGTGAAGCAACTCAACCAAGTTACCATTAATTTTCATATAAATACATTGTGTCAGATTTATAAATGAAACTTATTTGAATAATGGGAGGGTATACCTGTAGCAACTCTTGAAAAAGTTATTCTAAAACAACTAAGAAGCTGTATTAGACCACTGAAGAGAAAGAGCTTTCAACACTATCAACCTGCAACCTTCTGAGGCATTTAGGTGGGAAGTCTCCCCTGTAATACAGGTACCATCTAATGTTCTTTCTGTTTCAGTCAGCTACCCTGAATGACTGATCTAAACTATCTTGAAGGACCTATCACAATGCTAAGGCTCCTGGCTTTACAACCCATTTATTTTATGATATGAGGACTCTAGGGAAATCTGGCAGCCACTTCATTTTGTCTCTGATACTGAAGTTGAACATACTGAAGCCATATGGTGGCATCTGGTCTATGAACAACAAAAACAAATCAAAACAAAAAGAACCCAGCTTCATTGAAAATGTTTAAAAATCAGTTTGGGGAGTTTCCAAAATTTTGGACTACACTTGTAAGGTTGAAAGGGATACTCCAAACTTCTTGGAAATTACTTTAACTTGAAAAAAAAACTTAAAACACACACCACAAAAGAAAGAAAATATTCAACAAATGAAAAAATTATTGGTTGCCAGGGTTTAGGGAAGTGGTAGAGTGAAAGAAAATTAATGTGGCTATAAAAGGGCAATATAAGAGATCCTTGTGGTAATAGAAACGTTTTGTTATATGACTATATCAATGTAAATATCCTGGTTTGTGATATTATATTATTTGTAGTTCTGCAAGACTTTACCATGTAGAAACTGGGCAAGGAATACACGTGATCTCTCTGTATTATTTTTTACAAACAAATACCTTAAAATAAAAAGTTTAATTTGAAAAAAACAGGCAACAGCCCTGGCTGGTTTGGCTCAGTGGACTGAGTGGCAGCCTGTGAATCAAAGGGTCACTGGTTTGATTCCCAGTCTAGGGCACGTGACTGTGTTGCAGGCCAGGTCCCCAGTAGGTGGCGCACAAGAGGCAACCACACATTGATGTTTCTATTCCTCTCTTTCTCCCTCTCCTCTAAAAGCAAATAAATAAAATAAAATAAAAAGTTTAAAAAAACAAGAAACCGAAAGGGAAAAATATTTGCAAATCGTGTATCTGATAAAGGACTTGTATCTAGAATACACAAAATCTTACAACTTAATAATAATCATGAAAATTGACAGAAAATTTGAATAGACATTTCACCAAAGAAGATATATGAAAGATTAATAACCCTATGAAAAGACACTCAACGTCACTTGTCATTAGGAGAATGCAAATAAAAATCACAATAGGAGATTTCTTCACACCCACTAGGATAAGATGGCTATAATGATAGAGACAAAACATAGAACTTGCAGTTGAAGGACTGAAGTTTGATATTTGGATCTGCTTCTTGCTGTGTAACACAGCGAGTTACTTTGTCAAGTTGTCTCATCTTAAAAACAGGAGTAATAATTCACAGTGAGTTTGTGAATATTGTATTGAATAACATATTTGGAAGCGTACAAGTCTCATGACAAAACAGACAAAATAGTTTTGTTCAGCTCAAATAGAGCATAAGGGCCATAACTACAGCCATTGCTTGGACATCCCATTCACAGACTCTTATACAGTACTTCAGTACTTGAAGGCAACCCTGCTATTCTGGAAAGAACATGGACTTTGGAGTCAGACCTATTAGATTTTGAATCATGGCTTGGGCAATTCATGATTGTACCTGTATGACATTGTGACTTAGCCTTTCTAATTCTTATTTTCATTATTTTCAGTGAGGATACTATTATCCACTTGCCTCAGAGAGTTATTGTGAACATTAAAATAATAATATTATTATTTCTTTTAAAACCTGGTGCCTAATAGATAATGGAACATATATTTGCTGAAATGGACTTTTTTCTTAGTACTTTACAAAGACCACAGGAAGTTCAGCTGAGAAATGTGAAGCTACACTCTGAAATACATTATGAAACATTAATGACTTTATCTATATATGTTAGAGTATATGTGCAATTATAGCTTGGTCTATAGAAAATCACAAAAACAAAAACACAAAAGCATTACCAACATGGCCTTTTTAAAAAGATTTTATTTATTTATTTTGAGGGAGAGGGGAAGGGAGGGGGAAATAGAAGGAGAGGAACATCACTGTGAGGTCGCCTCTCACGTGCTCCCTACTAGGGACCTGGCCTGCAACCCAGGCATGTGCCCTGACTGGGAATTGAACCAGCGACCCTTTGGTTGGCAGGCTGGCACTCAATCCACTGAGCCACACCAGACAGGGCTAAGGTGACCTTTTATTGTTACTGAACAATTCCTACTCAGTGAAGAAAGGGTGGGGATAGAGTGCTACTTGTCCCCATCCCAATTTCACTGTCCCAGCTTACTGAAAGCTACTGTGGCAAATGCACTAATAGAGGAAGAGAAAGTCACCTGTGAAAAGGAGCCTTTTGGTGGTCCTTCTTGTTTACTATCAAACCAAGGTGTCCCTGTTACCTGTTCTCAAGAATATTTAACAGTCAGTGGCCTTGTGTGATTCTGATTTATTACTTTGTCATTTTGAGCTGAACGCCAGTAACTTGCTACTCTTTATATATCTTCCCTTCCGCTGTTTCCAGATTATAAATATTTTTTAAATCTTTCTTCTTGTAAGAAATAAAACAGAATACCAATGACTAAAGTTGTACTGAATTTGTTATGGAAGCCCTTTGGCAGGCACTTGCTAGTGAAAGAGAAAGTCCGAGCCAAGCACAATTTTATTGGACTTATTAATGTTAGAGTTGCCATGGCTTTAATTTGATTGTTATTTATTGGGCAGTCAAAATGTGTTAGGCAACATAAAGGACTCACCAAAAGCACGATGTGGATATTAAAGATTTTATACTCTAAAAAAGGAAGTCTATTAAGTCAACTACAGAATGTATCCATTTCTGTAATCACTCGTGAAATCTTGATTGGAGAACTCATTTAGCTAGCCTTATACTTAGAGGTTATTTTTATATCTTTCTAGTTAAAAATTGAGTTGCTTCAAATAACATTTCAAGATACTGTAATGTGATAGTGCTCACATATATGAAATTATTTGTCCTCAATTCTAACATAATTAACAAATATCTCATCAAGAGCAAAAAACTCAGCAGATTCAGAAGACCCTGAGCAAACTGAGTCCTCCGGGGATAAGCCATATTCATTTCATATTGGTTTTGGGAAAGTGATCATATAAGGAAAAGGGAGAACAAAGCAGTTGCTCAGTGGGAAAGTGAAGGAGGAGGGGTAAATTTAAGGTTGGCAGGACAAAGAACTGAAGGTTATACTACAGCTTGATCCATAAGAATGTGAAAGATTGTCCATTTCTCTCTTTATCAATCCCTAGTGAGTGCCCATAGTGTTCTGGGTTCCCTGCAAAGCACTGGGAGTATAATGATGATGACAATATAGTTTTTGCCTTTGAAAGATTTGCAGCCTAGATATACAAACAGGGAAATGTAATTATTCATTTGCTCAACAAATACTTGAGTGCTCTCTTTAGGCCACACTGTTTCTGGGGCTGGAGAGACAGGGTGAAGAAAAGAGACAAAAATTTCTGTCCTAGTGACCACATTACAATTGGGAATAAACTAATGAAAACTGAGTGTGTGTGTGTGTGTGTGTGTGTGTGTGTGTGTGTGTGTGTGTGTGACAGAGTTAGAGAGTTTACTGGAACAACATTTCTAATATATGTAATGTATTAAACACTGTGTATATGCAACACAGATAATGGTTCCTTCATAACCTTACACCACAGGTGGCAAACACAAGGCTCATGGGCCGTATCTGACCCTCCACCTTGTTTTATCCGGCCCAGCACCTTGTTTCTGCCCAGCAACAGCACCAAGCTCTCAATTAACTGGTAAGGAATAGTTACATTTATACAGTCCTAAAATTACATTCTGCCCTTTGAAAGCAACCACGAGGCTGATGTGGCCCCTGGTGAAAATGAGATTGACACCCCTGCCTTACACTTATAGTCAGATGGTGACAGATACTATGGAGAACAGAACTATAAGGCAAGGAGAGGGGAGAGTGTTTTAGATGGGATAGGAAAGTATGGGGAAACCTCACTAATAAAGTAACATTTCAGCAGAGATCTACTGACATGAGGGAGTGAGCCATGCTGATATGGGGGTGGGGTGAGACAACATTCAGGATGGAAAACAAGGTTCAAAGACTATAAAGAACATGGGTGTTGAGTATAACGTGTGGGTATAGCAGAGTCAGTGGGTCTGACTGCAGCATTCTGCAGCAGGGTAAATGTCTCCAGATGCTACAATTTTTGAACCAATTAACTCCATGCACTTTTTTACCAGTACTGATTAATCCACTTTCTCTGTTTCCTTGGCCTGTACCCTCCCCTTCTTCCCCTGTCACCATAGCACTTGGTCATATGATTTAACATGTCCTGACTCGTTGCCTTGACTTTCTCCTGGTACCATTTGGAATATACTTCTTGCTTGGTGTGTTTCCACAGCATATTTGGTTTAAGAGCCTACCATCCACAAGCCTTGCCAGAGGGTCCTGGGCAATAATTGTCTCATGAGTTTATTGTGAGACTCAAAGGAGATACTATATGAGTAAGCATTTTTTAAACTTTTAAGTGTTTTATGCTTGCAATGAAATCTTTAGTTCTAAGGTCATGAGTTCCCAAACAAAAAGATTACACCAACAGTAATGTCATTTTATGATACCAAAGACAGCAAAAGCATGAAACCAGGAAAAAAACAGGCCGGAGCTGTCTCTGTCGGGGGTAAGATGAATCACCAGCAAGAAATAGAGTGGCCTTTGGAAGAGTCAGGGCAGCTGAGTTGGGTCCTCCCTATCAGTGTGGGAGAGAGTGCTACATAACTCACCTTCCTCTCTGCTGCTCTATTCCAAACAATTTGCAGATTCCTTTTTATTTTTCCTTATGCCAGATGTTTTCCTTCTCCGTTTTTTCCAGGCCAGATTTTTCAGTCCTGTTTGCTCAGGACTTTGTACCTTTCTATTTCTCCTCTTGTATCACCTTCTTGCTTTGTCTGCTTTATTATTCTCTACTTCTCATTCTTTAACCTTGATTGGATTTTGCTATGGTCCCTAGGGAAGTTGCTCTAAAAGCTTGCAGTACATGTCACATCACGCATCAACCTGGCCCCTTTGCCTGCTCTGAGAAGACTGTTGCTAGACTGAAGTGATTCGCTGAGAGGGGAGCTGAAAAGCATGGTGAATAGAGTGATGCATTAGGAATCAGTCAGTAAGTCTGGATTCTACCACTAACATGATGGGTTAACTTTGGAAAGTCTTTAGCCTCATGTAGGTCTCAGTTTCCCTAATATATACAATAAAATGGCTAAACTAGATGATCTCTAAGAGTTCTGATGTACTGAATTCTGAAAATGCTACATTAATGTGAAACAAAAAATAAATATTTTGGCAACAGAGGATGGTAGGGCTGGAACTAGTGACTGAGCCCCTGGAATAATGCAGCTCTCTTACTTCCTGGCATATTGGTTGCATCATGTTACAATCTTTAAGGTTTCTAATAAATACCTGAAAATATAGACTGTGGGCCCTGCCTACCCCCCAAAACTTTCCACTATGTTCCACATATAGTGTCTGCTCACCAAAAAACAACCAAATGTATTATGAGCTCACAAATTTTGAATATATGCTATTTATTTCTAAAAGATTGTATTGGCAGATTGCCTAGGATATGATGAAAGAGGGTAAAGCAAAATTGGAGAAAGCCCCTAGGGACAGTTCTTACAGAAGGTAAGTGATGGAGTGAACAAAGCTTGCAGGTTGCTTAACTAAATGGTCTAGGAGCTCTACAGTCCACTAAGCCCTGGGTTGGCCAGAATCAAGCAATATTGATTCTACGTTCAACTTCACCAAGAGTTAAAGGACTTATGCCTCTAACACAAATAATTTTTAGGTACCACACTAAAAATAAATCCAGAGAATTTAGAATTGCTTCTGTGAAATTAGAACAAGTCATCTCTGTAAATTAATTGCCCTAATACCCACCTTGATTGACCCAGATTTGGAAAATTATGGGAAAATTAAGCTGTGTAGGAGTATATGCAACAATAACAGGATTAGTACTGAGTTACAAACATAAAATCCAAGTACAAGGAATGGTTGAAGGTCTGGAACTGATTACAATGATCTTCCATCCCCCTAAACCCACTTTCTTGGCACAGCTAAATCAGAAATGTCAACATCCTTCCAAACCCAAACTGCCAACTTCCCTCACCTGTATTCACACTCCTTAACATTCTGCCTGTAACTGTGCGCCGCACCTGAGCTACTATCGAAGGCCAACCCCACAAATGTGTTTCTCATCTCATCCCCTCACCCTCTTAAGGTCATCATCCAAACAGGTACTATCCATCCCCTTCTCTCTCCTAGATCAGTCATTTCTCTTTTCACTATGTCATCTCCATTGGGAAAAAAGACAAAACAATTTAAGTCTCCAGTGTATCTTACGTTAAAAGAAAAATAAACATATATCTTACCATATATCACCTTTCAGCCACAGCCCCATTTCTTAGTTCCCTTTCTGAAAAAGCAAAACTTTCTGGAAGAGATACATTTTTTACTTTTATAATGTTTTTTTTTCTGTTGTGCAAGTAGAGTGAAAGAGATATGATTTAATTCTCAAATCCTTCATCTCCTTTGTGAATGGTTCATTTTATTCTTCCTAGAACATTTTTACTTTGTCTTGAATTCTGAGATGTCATGTTCTTCTGTTTATTTCCTATATTACCAGGCACTCTGTCTCAGCCTCTTTTGATTGTCTACTTGCTTTTTCTCTGCATGACCCAAATAATAGAGAATCTGAAATCTTGCCACTGATCCTCTACCCACCTACATTCTTCGCTCAGCAAATTCAATCTGTTCATGCCTCTACATATGCTCCAAGTGCTAACCTCTCCCTTCAGCTTTGGACTCACATATCAGACTGCCTAGTCATCATCATCTCTACTTAGATTTTTAATTGTTTTATTATCATCCAATTACAGTTGTCCCCAGTTTTCCCCTGAACCTTTTCCCTCCTTTCCCCTGTTAGATTTTTTTTTAAGATTTTTTTAAAATTTTTAGACAGAGGGGAAGGGAGGGAGAAAGAGAGGGAGAGAAACATCAATGTGTAGTTGCCTCTTGTGTGCCCCCTACTGGGGACCTGGTCCAGAACACAGAGCAGGCATGAGCCCTGACTGGGAATCGAACGAGTGACCCTTTGGTTTGCAGGCCAGTGCTCAGTCCACTAAGCCACACCAACCAGGGCTCCCCCATTCAACTTTTAAATAGGCATCTCAAACCTCAGATGCTGCAAACAGAGCTCTCAAACTATACTTAGCACACATCCACACTGCTTTTCGATGTCATTTTTCTTTACAGAACCAACTACTCAGTTCCTCACATCAGACAACTAGGAGTCATCTTTCATCTCTTCTATTGTCCTCACTCCCCACACCCAATCCATCAGCAAGTCCAGTAGGCTTCAATTCAACCACTTCTCCTGTGCTCTACACTACAAAACTAGTTCAAACCTCCATCATTAGCTCTCCCCTGGATTCTCATAATAGCCTCTGAATTGATCTTCCTGCTATACTCTTTACCACTTTTTAGTCAATTTGCCATACAGCAGACAGAATGAACCTCTCAAAAGTTGGTCAGACCATGTCATTATCTTGTGCAAAATCCCCGTATGGCTTTCTCTTACTTTTAGAATAAAATCTGGACTCTTCACAAGGGTTTACAAACTGTAGGATCTGGCCTCTGGTGACCTCTTTTATCTCATCTTCCACTCCTTGCCCTCAGTTCTCTGGTTACTTTGTATTTTTTTCCTCAAACATAACCAAACTTTTTGTCATCCTAGGACCTTTGGGCTAGTTGTTCTCTTTCATATTTGTCATCCTTTTTAAAAAGATTTTATTTCTTTGTTTTTAGAGAAATGGAGAGAGAAAGAGAGGGACAGAAACACCAATGTGTGGTTACCTCTCACATGCCCCCTACTGGAGACCTGGCCCACAACCCAGGCATGTGCCCTGAACTGGGAATCGAACTGGCAACCCTTTGGATTGTAGGCCAATGCTCAATCCACTGAGCCAAACCAGACAGGGTTGTCATCTATTTTTATCAGTCTTAGTCATGTGGGGGTAGAGCTATAATTTGCATGTGATATTTGACATCAAACTATAGACATTGCAGCTGCAGTACAAAAGATGCACATAGTGAGACTTAGAAACAAAATCAAATATATTAAACTTCACATTCACTCATAAATAATACCCTACTACTCTGATTTTTGAAGAGAAGCTTCTTGAATTACATGTTACTCTTAGCTTTCTATCATACAATTAGTTAGAGGAGAATTGCATACTCTAATTAAAAACATGCTAAAAATCATGTTTGTAAGAATAATTTCCCTGCCATTATGACAGACACTTGGATTGGCTTTTATTCAACAGAAATGCTATAACATAACTGATGTTTTGTTTAATCCTTGGTTTCCTTAAATTAAAATAAAAATGAATATCAGATAAAGTAAATAGAATAAGGAAGTTCTTTTCCATAATGCCTTGGAAGATTTTTGTTTCATAATACTTTTGCTGAATATTTCTGGGTTATATTTGACTATCATGAAAACTGATTTGATTGCTTAAAAAAACATTTACTAAGAATAACCACAATTTTTCATTCTCTTTTTTTTTCTATCAGAACTTATTAAATCACATCCATTCATTTGTGATGACACTATTAGGCAGGGAATGAGCCTGTCTGTATGACTAAATTGGGACCACCACAATCAATACATTTAGTGACCTTTCTTAATTCTTTTACTCTGAACAATTGCCTCAATAGAATTATAGCAAGAACTTAAAATCTCAAGATCAATTGTTTTTAAAGTATCCTTTAAGAAACTCCTCCATTATAAATTGGTATTTGGTTCTCTAGCATTACACTGTGGTAATCACTCAAATATCTTCAAATGAGCTTTATTCAGGGGACTTAGGGGGGCTATACTTAGGATCAAAAATAAAATTGACTCATAAGCCTATGGGTCATACATTATTGATTTTTTGTTTAGAAAAAAAATCAACAATTAAAAAGTCAGTTTATTTGATTATTCTAAAAATATATTTTTGGGGGAAAATTCCCAGAGCACTTGTATACCTCTTGTCCTTTATAAATGCAGTTCACATACTAAGGCAAACCATCTGTTATCCCTCTGATTTTACCACGATGAAAATTACTATTATAATGAGACTAGCTCTTTTAAGCATATATTTTATATGAAAACAAATGTGCATAGTTAGATAAACTTTTTAACATTTTTTCTAGCTTTTGAGGTGGATATGGATATACTGAAAAACAGAACTTTTTTTACTGATTATCGTCAAGGTATAGGCTTGGTAGATTTATGTCTTGCTAAGAGCTGGGTTTCAATCAAAGTTATCATCAAGAAAAGAAGCTGAACTTTGTGCTGTGAAGTTGAGACTGAAATATAAGAAAAACAAAATCTCAGGAAGTTACATACATGTTTTTGCCCAAACAATTCTTGTAACAAGAATTCATAGAGTGAGTCTTGTCTTGGGAGAGCAAAAGTAGAATGAAAATAAATGAAATAGAGTGTGAGTTCAAAGAAAAACTGAAACCATAGCATGGTGTGCCAAATGCAAAAATTGTTATGAGAATAAGACATATATTGTTCTAAGTGCAGTTACCTTTAGACAATATTATGAAAACTGAATCTCAGTTTTAATTAAAATTTCCTCTGAGTTGTGTGATGCTTTGGGCAAGAAAAAGGTCTGAAATATATTTATATTTATAAATTATACAGGGGAAAAACAAGAAAGTAGGAGCACCAAAAAATAACAACTATGTTTGATTTTAAAATTTTACCACTTTTTACTATTTACTTTTTTTTTCTTCTTGTCCCCTTCTATTAGTCCCAAAATCAGCCCCTCACATCCAAAAATGTCATTAAAATAACAATGTCTGGCCTGTTTCTCCTTATCAGCTACAAAATTGATGTATTTATGGCACATAATTAAAGTGACAATGTGACATTGAAATCAACTCTAGATTTAAATCCTATCTTTATATCACTGGGCAACTTACCTAACTTCCTTGAGTCTTCATTTTTTTCATCAATGGAGAGGGTCAATAAGTTCAACTTCACAGAAATGTTGAGGGTTAATTGAGATAATGTAGAGGAGGTACCTAATTACTAGTGAGCAATGAGTGAAGGATCATTTTCTTTCCTCAAAGTTGTATCTCTGTTTAGTATTTTGTACATGAGTCCTCTTATCAACAGACTGCTTTTTATCCCCGTAAGCGGTAGCTTACTACACATATTTTTATAAAACAAGTAACTAATTTAATAATTATATCATTTCAATTGCCAATTGCCCTATCTATTCTAGTTTTATGAAATATGCTTTCAATGTTTTTATTTTGATGTTGCCAAGCAGAAACTGAGTTCTAAGTAGTCTTTTGAATATATTAGTTGGTGTTTTTGTTTGTCTGTTTTTAAGTGATTGGATGCTACTCACAATCCTTGAAGAGGTAATATATCGACTATTATCCAAAGAAGTTTCTGAAAGAGAGAATATATCTGGAGTGTGCCACTTTTATACCAAAAGAAGTTCTTCCCCAGCAGGTCTTCCCTCTGGGGAAGCAGTGTGACCAGACATTTTGACTGTCGTGTTAGTGTGATGACTTCTTGATAAGTTACCTGCTCTCCAATTCCTGGCTATTGTGCCTACTTCAGGTTTTAAAGCTTTGAAATAGCATTCCATGAAGGGTTTTCTTAAGTATTTCTCTTTACTTGATCACATTTAAATTTAAAAACCCTATAGGTCAAGACAGTTTTTATTCCTAGATAATATGGAATTCAACCATACACTCAACCATTTTTTAACTTGTATGCCCATTCAGTAAAATTCACTCCTTTTGGTAAACAGTTCTATGAATTTTGACAAATGCATAGGGTCATGTGAAAAAAGGCACAATTTTAAGATACAGAAAAGTTCTATCCTTCCCAAATATTCGCTTGTGCTGCCCTTGAAGAGTAAAACCATCTCCCCTGAACTCTAGCAATTACTAATCTGTTCTCCATTCCTATAGGTTGTGTTTGCCAGATTTTCATATAATTTCTGGAATCATCCAGAAAATCATCATACTGGAATCATCCAGTATGTAGCCTTTTGAATTTGGCTTATTCATTCTACTCTGGGACTTCATCCATGTGCTTCTGTGTATCAGTAGTTTATGCCTTTCATTGCTAAGTAGTATTCAATAGTATGGATGCACCACAATTTATTCTTTCATCAGTGAGATCATTTGACTTTGGGTGGCAGTCACACAATGCAATGTGAAAATCATGTGTCACAGAAATGCACATGTGAAACCTGTATGTTCTTATTAACCACTGTGACCCCAATAAATTGAACGATTTTTAAAAATCATATATGGATATGTGTGTATATATATTTTCACCTATTGACTTTTTCATTAAATCTGTTCATCTTATTTTTGGTGTTTGCTCAAGGAATTATAACATGCATAGTTAACCATTTATAGTCAACTTAGAGTGAACATTTTACCACGTCAGGTGAAATATAGAAGCCGTACAGCCATATACATCTATTTATCTCACCCCCTTTAGGTTATAGTTGTCGTATGTACTATGTCTACATGCACTGCAAACTCCACCAGATAATGTTATAGTTTTTAAAGAACTTAAAAGAGAAAAATAGTCTTCTCAGGGCTGCGTTCTGTTAATTCTTTTCCTTGAAAATTGGTCTGATTTTCTTAATTTTTTGTATCCTAATTCTGGATTGTATCCAAAATTGTGAATCTTTTGTAAGACTCTGGGGCCTGTTAAAATCCTCTGTAGGATGTAGACTTGTATTCATTTGCTTTGGGAGAAAAATTAACATGGTTACATTCAAATCACAAGTTCTGCCTCAACTTCTGAGAAAATTAACGTGGTTACATTTAAATCACACTTCTGTGGGCAGTGGTTACATTGTCAGTTCAGATTTCAAAACCTTTGCTAAGGTATTTGGGTCTGTCCCATGTATGTGCCACTCAGGAGTTAGTCTGAGATCTACATGCTGTTTTATTTCATAGTTTAATTCCCAAACTAGGCTTCTTTGCATCTGTTCCTCATGTGTGCTGCTCAAGGGCAAGCATGAGAGATTTATTAGTTCACAAACAGAATTAGAGGGATCCCTTTCTCTAGCGTTCACCTCTCACAGATTTCTCCATAATTTATAGCTCTCAGGACCTCTTTTTGTATTTCTTTTGGCCAGAATGTTGGTTTTCTCTGGGAAGTTTAGACCTCTTAAGGCTATCTCAAAGTTCCACATCACTGAAGCTTCCCTTAAGGCAGGGAAGTGAAAAAAATAGTTTGTCTCAGGATTTTTCTTACTCACTGTCACTATGTACCTCTGTGACATGTCCCATCCTTGGGTCAAAACTTATTATAAAGGAAGAAAATAAAACTAAGAAATTCACTACCATTTTAATCAGTCCTCAAGTTATGACTTCTCTTTAAATCTTCCAGCTATAAGTTACTTTTCAGAGTTCTCAGTAAGTTCCTTCTTCTATCCTATCTGCAATTTTAACCATAATCAATAAGAAACGTAGGCTGAAGTGGGCTTATGCCATTTTGGCCAGCATCAGTAGCCCTGTCCATTTTTCAAAAATATTTCAACTTTTGATTATCTGGATCACTGAACTCATAGCTGTATCTTTGTCCTTAATATACACAGCCTGCACTGGGTATTTCCCTGAGGATGAATACAGGAACATCATTCAGATGTCAAAATAATTGCTATGTGAAGCAACTGAAAATAAATCATATTAGTCATACAGAGGCTTTTCTGTCTTTTCACAAAAAAGAATTCTGCCCACAGGATGGTCTCTTATGACAGTGATCCATTTTAAATATCTTTCTTGGTTATTGGCACTTACCCGTCTAACAGTTACATGTTATCAACATAGTATCTTTTAGATGCCAGTTAAGTGGAACAGGAAGCACAACCTCTTGTTAGAAGGACATAATTTTCTGAGATTATTCCACTGCAGATAAGGATTTGCAATAACTGTCCTTCCTCATACCCCTATTCTTACATTTTCGTTGTAGTTGGAAGTGGATTATGTGGCTATACATCCAGTGAAACTAATTGGCCTTGATAGTGGTATGTTGTTGTTGTTTTCCCAACACAGTTTTCCACAAATGCTTCTGACTTTGATTTGCTTTTTCAGAGTGATCATTTCTTTATAGCTTTCTACTTACTTAAGGAAAATAACTACCAGGTGGGAAACCAAAGCCAAAGTCATTCATTCAACAAATAGTTCTTGAATGTTTTCAAATTAAAACAATTTTAATAGAAACTTTCTTTCCAAAAACAGTAATAAATGAAATAAGGCATTTTGTAAATTGTGTTCCTGAACAAGTCACAGTAAAAAATAAATGTACACTGGACTCCCACCTCCTCAAAACAGAAGCTACTTTCTGTTCATCAGCCTTGGAATCAATGTATTATTAACACATGGTTTTAAATAGATACTGAATATAGAGCTCAGTACATAACAGTCAAGGTCGCTTTGTAGCAGCATACACATTCCAGTAAGTAGAACAGACAGGAATCACAAAAACAAACAAACAAATAGAAATAAACAAGTAAATCAACCAGCATTAAGTGCTACACAGAGAATTTAAATTGGGTGATGTGAGTGTAAGTGTGGATGATTACTTTAGAATGGGTGGTAGGGAAACGCCTCTCTAAACAATATTAAGGAGCCAGCCATGACAAAATCAGGAGTAAGAGCACTGGAGAGAGAAAAATAAATGCAAATAATCTAAAGTGAGATTGAATTTGGCATGTATGAATAACAGAAACAAGGCTGGCATTGTTAGATAATTGTAGGCAAAGGACTGGAGATGGCATCAAAGAGAGGATCGCGGGTTGGATCACATAGGGCCTTTATAGGCCATGGCATGAGTTTGGATTTCTCTCCAAATATGATATGAAGTCTTGGGAGAGTTTAATGAGGATTCAGATTTGATATTATGCCTATGTTTAAAGCACTTTTATATCTCTGTGCAGAAGCAGGGTGTCAGGAAGCTGTTGTAGGATCTATCACAGTGATGATAGTGATTTAAACAAAGTCTGTAGCAGGGAAAACAGAGAGAAATACTTGAATTGGATATGTTTGGGACATAGAGATGGTTAGATTTGCTGTTGGACTGGATGAAAGGTAAGAGAAATCGAGAAAATTAAGGACGGGTTCTAGGTGTCTGACAAGAAATTGCATGGGTGGTCATTTAATTTATTGAGATGGGGAACAGGAGGAGCAGCCTAGGCTGAGACCATGGATCGAAAGATATATTTTTGCTTTACGCTTGATATGCCATTTGATACTTAAGTGGAGATTTTGACAATGAAGTTAGATATGTGAGATTGGACTTGAGGAAAGATCTATATTGGAGACATAAATTAGCAGTCATCAGGGAATATATAGTACTTAAAGACATGAAACTAAATGATATCACCTAGGAAATGAGTGTGGATTTTAAAGAGGACTAAGGGTTGAATGTGGGCACTGCATTTACAGGTGAGATATAAGAGGGACAGCCAAGCAAAGGGGACTGAAAAGGATTAGCCAGTAACGTAAGAGGAAAATCAGGCAAGTGAGATCTAGGCAGTCAAGGCTAAAAACCATGCGTATGTATAAAATGTTTCAGCCCTATGTATCCTTAAACAGACATTTTGTTCAGTTTTTTTAAAAGACTTTTTATTAAGTTAGTTTTAGACATAGGAGAAGGGAAGGAGAAAGGGAGGGAGAGAAACATCAATGTGTGGTGGCCTCTCACACGCCCCCTACTGGGGATCTGACCTGGCCTGCAACCCAGTCAGGTGCCCTGACTGGGAATCCAACCAGTGACCCTTTGATTTGCTGGCTGGTGCTCAATCCACTGAGCCACACCAGCCAGGGCCCTTAAACAGATTTATTTCAAACAATGCATCATATGAGGAAAAAGGAAGCTCTTGTGTTTGGGTGGTGGAGTATTAACAAGAATGCCTTAAAAGTGGAGGATGTCTTTTAGCTGAGCCCTGAAGTATGAACATAATTTTGACATGAACAAGAAATGGAATAATTTCCAAGACTAAGAACAGCATAAAAGAAAGAACAATATTAATAACTTATCAAAATTTGCTAACATTCATGGCCCTGGCTGATGTGGCTCAATGGATTGAGCACCAGCCTGCGAACAAAAGAATCACACGTTGGATTCCCAGTCAGGGCACATTCCTGGGATGTGGGCCAGGTTCCCAGCAGGAGGCGCATGAGAGGCAACCACATATTGATGTGTCTCTCCCTCTCTTTCTCCCTTCCTTCCTCTCTCTAAAAATAAATGAATAAAATCTTTTTAAAATTTTTTCTAACATTCATGTTTATTGTTTGTCAGGTTCTGAGCAAAGTGCTTTACATTCATTAACTAATTTAAGCCTAAAAATATGCCTATGAGTTATATATACTTTTCATTTCCATTTTTTTAGATAAGGAATTGATGTACATTGAAGTGACTTAACTTCTAACTAATTAAACAACTAGAAAATTGTTGACTCTTGATGTGAACCTTCTGAGATCTGAGTCCAGAGTCCATGCTCCTGACAACTATACCAAGAATATAACACAAGAAATGTACTTAAATAATGAAAGCTCCAAGGGAAAGCCCCATGTTCTATACAAGTAAATTTTTTTTATCTTCCCCAAAGGGTTTAGCATGTTGTTCTTCTGGCTTTAAAAAATAAAATGAATCAAAAGGCAAGTATGTCTCACAGCAATTACAGATCTGTGTGTCTAATATTCATGAAAGATTTTTTTTCATTGTTGTTCAAGTACAATTGTCTCCATTTTCACCCCACCATGCCTCCCACCTCACCCATCCCCACCACCTACCCTCAAACTCACCCCATTTGGCTTTGTCTATGGGTCCTTCATACATGTTCCTTGATGCCCCCCCCCCTTATCCCCTCTCACCTGCCCTCTGGTTACTGTCAGTTTGTTCTTTATTTCAATGTCTCTGGTTGCATTTTGCTTGCTTGTTTTGTTGACGAGTAAAATTTTTTAAAGTGTGGAAAAATTAAAAAGTATAGGCTTTGTATTATGCTTCACAGTTCTAATTTCACCAAAACTTATGGAAAATGCACTGAAATAATCAAATATTAGAGTTGTGAGACCCTTAAAGACCATTCAGAATACTCTTTTCTTCACATTTGGGAAATGTATCAGGTAACATAAAGGCTAACAAACAGAGGGCCTCAAATTAATTGTTTTTCTTCCTCATGTAACAATATAAGTGGCCTATGGTGGTGCAGCAGCTTTACTACACAAGGTTGATCAGCGACACTAGAAGTTTCCTATTGTTTGTCACCTGTTGTCTGCATGGTCAAAGTAGGCCCCTGAAATGTCCATTTTCTAGCCCCCAAGAAAGGGAAAAACGAGATGTCTGGCCAGGCTGGGGGGAAGTCTTCTTAAACCAGTTAAGGTAGCAGCCGCCCACATTGCTTCTGCCCTCATCCCATTGGCGATAAATTAGCCACATAACCACATTGTATGTGTTAGGGAAGTGGGGAATGTAGCCATTAGCTGAGCAAATAGTTGCTCAAGAAGATGAGTAATGAATTTGGGGAGAACAACTAATATTCTTAAAAAAAAATCCCTCAGTTCCTGATGTGACTGTGCTTACATAGCCAGTACTTTGTTGCTGTCTTTTTTGTCGTTTAAAATTATATCTATTATTCACTATCAGAGGCAGATTTATTGTGAAACTATTGAAGTTTAATTTTCAGATAACCCTCAACTTTTACAGCTGTGTACCATGACCTGCATCTAATGTTGTATTTTCATATCTATATTAAATTTATTAGAGGCCTCTAAAAATTAAATAAGCTTCAGGACCCACAAAACATAAATCTCACTTGCTCATCACAAAAATAACTCATATGTACTATTAAATACATAAAAATATAGAGAAAAATCACTTGTAGTTATGTTATCCAAACATCAACAATGGTAATTGTTTTTCTATATAGTAGCAATAAAAAATAAAAAACTGAACTGCAAGTATTACTTGCAATAGCATCAAAAATATGAACTACTTAGGAATAAGTTTAATAAGATATGTCCAAAATCTACACACTAAAAATAAAAAAACATGGCTAACAAATTATATTATATATAATAGAAATATACCAGGAAGACAAACAATCCAGTTAAAAAATGGGCAAAGGACCTGAACAGATGTTTCTCCAAGGAGGACATGCAGAGGGACCAGAGACTTACGAAAGGATGCTCAGCATCACTAGCCATCAAAGAGATCCAAATTAAAACCACAATGAGATACCACTTCACACTGGTCAGAACGGTCATCATAAACAAATCAACAAACAAGTGCTGGAGAGGTTGTGGAGAAAATGGAACCCTAGTGCACTGTTGGTAGGAATGCAGACTGGTGTAGCCACTGTGGAAAACAGTATGGAATTTCCTCAGAAAACTAAAAATGGAACTGCCTTATGACCCAGCAATTCCACTGCTGGGAATATACCCTAAGAATCCTGAAACACCAATCCAAAAGAACCTATGCACCCCAGTATTCATAACAGTGCTATTTGCACTAGTCAAGTGCTGGAAATAGCTTAAATGCCCATCAGTAGATGAGTGGACAAAAAAAACTGGTATATTTACACAATGGAATACTACACAGCAGAAAGAAAGAATGAACTCTTACTTTTTGTGACAGCAAAGATGGATCTGGAGAGCATTATGTTAAGTGAAGTAAGCCAAGCAGTGAAAGACAAATACCACATAATCTTACTTATAGGAGGAATCTAATGAACAAAATGAACTAGTGAGCAAAAAGAACCAGAGGCAAGAAATACAACTTATTTACATATATTGACCTTGCATCCTGCAACACTGCTACACTTGCTTTTTAGGTCTGGGAGGTTTTGTTTTATTTTGTTTTAGATTCCTTACAATTTTCTACACAATCAAGTTACCTGTGAATAAAGAGTTTTATATCTTCTTAGCGAGCTGTATGCTTTTTTTTTCTTTCTTTCTTTTCTTTTTTCTTTTTTTTTTGCCTTAAAGCATCGTCTATTTTAGGGGGAAAGCATTCAATATTGTTCCATTGAGGATGCTATTAGCTGTAAGATTTTCTAGATGTTCTTTGTCAGATTGTGATACTTCCTTCCATTCCTAGTTTGCCGTGAGTTTTTAACATGGATGACTGGTGAATTTTGTCAAGTGCTTTTCTGCATCTGTTGAGATGATCATTTTTGTCTGTTAACATGGTGAGTTATACCAATTAAGTTTCAAACACAAAAACCGCCTTAAACTCTTAGGACAAACCCCACTTGCATACGATGTGATTTTTTTTTAACATTGCAGGATAACTTTTGTAAAATTGTGTTAAGGTGACTTTGGTTTTCAGGTAATGCTGGCGTCATAGAAATAGTTAGGAAGTGATCCGTCTTCTTTCATTTTCTGTGAGAGTTCATGGTGGATTGGCACTGTTTCTTTCTGGAGTGTTTGGTACATTTTCCCATGTAACCTTATGAGCATAGAATTTTCTTTGTGGTAAAATTTAGTTAATATTTGGGAATTTTCCAGCTCTCTTCTTCTTCATGTTACCTTTTTCTGGGATCATACTGTGGTCATACAACATGAAGTCTATGATATAATTCCTTTAGAATACATTGAGTCTTGTTTATGGTTTATCTAGTTTAATGCTGCAATGTGCCTGCAAACAAACACATATTCTCTGTTGGTGGTGGAGTGTTCCATATATGTCAATTAGGTCAATTTGCTTCATAGTGCTTTTAGAGTTTTCTATATCTACTGATTTTGTGCCTTTCTCTTCTATTAATTATTGACGTATGAGCAATGACATTTTGCAACTACTATCATGGATTTGCCTATTTCTCTTTTAAGTTTTATCAGTTTTTGTTTCATCTATTTTGAGGTATGTAAACATTTTGACTTTTGCCATTTTAATAAATTGATAATTTTAGCATCAAAAAATTACCTTTTTAAATCTCCTGGCCGGCATAGCTCAGTGGATTGAGTGCAGGCTGCGAATCAAAGCATCGCAGGTTCGATTCCTAGTCATGGCACATGTCTGGGTTGCAGACCATGGCCCCCAGCAACCACACATTGATGTTTCTCTCTCTCTCTCTCTCCCTCTCTTCCCTCCCTAAAAATAAATACATAAAATCTTTAAAAAAATTACCTTTTTAAATCTATTATAGTATTTATTATCCTGAAGCCTATTTCTCTGTTATTAATATAGGCACTTTAGTTTTCTTATGATTTGTGTTTGTGTGATTTATAATAGTATATTATATGTTTTCTATTCTTTTAATTTTAATATATTTATATCTTTATATTAATATCGCAGAGTTAATTCATGTCTTCTGAGAATCAAACACCAAGGCAGGATGAAACCTTAAAAAAACTGTATTAAGTGAAACAGCTGTGAGAGAAAATTGCAGAACTGTGTTGAAGGCCTGTCCTTTATACTCAAAAAGCCAAATGGAAAAAAACACTCAATATTTTTTTAATTATTGCTTCAATTGCATTATCCATAAATATTGTATTTACTTGGTAATTTTCTTTATAATCTCCCCATTTCAAAATTCATTTTTAAAGGAAACATGGCGACTATAGGTAGAAGAGCTTGCCCTAACTGCCCAAACCAACCTTACCCATAATCATATTTAAGTGGACTGATAGCAGGGGCCCCTCAGAACCCAGGAACAGGCAGCAAGAACACTGTGTTATCTTCTAAAAGGTGCATGCCCAGTCAGCAGTCTACTCATCTGCACCTACTACTTTCACTGCTTGCCGGTTTCTTCCTTTCTTTCTCCATTCTCTTGCCAATCTCACAGTATAGATGCCCATGCCCCAGATTTATACCATGCCACTACTCTGGCACTGCTCAAGAACCAACTGCTCTTGAGTTGTGCAGGATCCTGACCTGTTTGGGCAGGGAAAGATTATGTACATAATGCTACAATAATTTTGCCTATGACTGATTTTTCCACACTCTGGGAAACTGTGCATAGTGATGTCCCATCTCTCATTATACTGTTTCATGAGCGGTCTCCTGGTAAGTATTGCTAAACATGGACCATATAGCAAAAACCTTCTCACCATTGGATTATAATCTTGCTTCTCATCCAAGCAAAACTGTATACTATTTATGAGAACATCTTCACCACATTATTTTTATAAGCTTATGTTCACCCTGTTTATTATCTATGTGTATATACCTATTGGTATATAAACATCTGAAGGCCTGAATTCCTTCAGGATTCTTTTCTCATCTTAATCTCTAATACCTCCCACATTCATTTTTTAAAATATTGCTTTGTGTTCCCTTTAGTAAGTAGTTTTATGTGTTTATCAATTCATGTTTTCTGCTCTTTCATCATATTCAGTTTAAGCAAACATATTTAACCTTATGCCTCTGAGGTGTATTCTTCCTCAAACACATAACCCATCTATCTGATATCCAAAGCTACAACTCAGAAATCCATACCTTATTTCCTCAATAGACAAGTACTGACTATTCACTAAGCTTGCCAGGCACTGTTATGGGCCCTGGGAATACAGTAGTAAATTGGACAGGTGAAGTCCTTAATCTCACAAGTTTATATTTTACAGGGAAGGGACCAACCTATAAACAAATAAATGTCACAATGTAATAACATCGGACAAAGAGTAAATAAATGGCATGATATTGTAGTCTGACAGGGCTACTTTATTTCTAGTCAGGGAAGTTACCTCTGAGGAGATGATGTAGGACTACACATGAATAATAGGAGCCAGTCACACAAAGTTCTGGAGAATAGCCTTCCAGAGATAGCAGATCATCTAATGCAAAAGCTCTAAGGTGGGAATGAATTTGAACTCATTTGAGAAATAGGAAAAAGAACAGAGCAGGAGCAGAGCAAGCAAAGGGGGATAATAAGACAAGAAAAGTTTCAAGAGGTCTGCAGTAGCCACATAATAAGAAGACCAAAACAGTCATTGTAAAGACTGTCAATTTCATTCCAGGTTCATGAGAAATCACTGGAGAGTTTGAAGCAGGGGGGTGATGTAATCTGATTAAGATTTTAGAAAGGTCGATTCCCTTGGAAGCCCTTCACCAACCAGAGCTGCCTGTCTCTTCCCAGACCCCAACCAGCAATGTGAGGGAGGGAAGAAAATGCTACTTGTGCTAGCAAGTCTTGTATTTTCTTGTCTTACTCTAATGTCTCCTGGTCTTTGATGACAATCATGTGAATAAGCAGAAGAGAATATTGGACAGAACATTTGGCAAAGCACTCTGTGCCCTTCACCTAGGCTATACTTTCCAGATTGACAGCACACCTTCCCATAAAGAAGGCAGGTCTGCCTTGGTTCTTATTTCAAGAGATGTGTTCTGAGGAATGCTAGGCAGATTCACAGCATAAAACCTAAGCACAGAGTCACAGAGATTTAGTGAGAAAGAGCATTTATTCAAGGAAACAGAATGAAAATGTAGTACCTATTGTCAACCCCACTGCATTTGGCATCTGTGTCTCTGACTGCTGTTGCTTTCCGCTCTCTCTCATTGGTTCTGAAGTTCATGTTGCTAAAATGGCGACCCAACTTTCACACAACCTGTAATTTAGAAACATTTTATACTGTAGATTGTACTTTGCTTTCAGTAAAAGCATTTACGTGTCAGGTAGCAAAACAAGAATGTCATGAAAGAAAGTGAAGTTCCCCATTAAAGAGGAATTGGGTAAAGACCTGCTTATGTACACTGGAGAATATAAAAGGCATGGTGATACAAACATGCCTATCAATTTATCCTTATAACACAGTGATTTTCAAGTGTTACAGGAGAATTTGTGAGACTGTGTTATCATAATAGAACAGTGCCAGAGGGTGCTGTTTTCAGGTCAGAGTTCCACAGCTGCTCAATCAGTATGTTGAGAATTGGTCTTAAATTTTGTGTCTTCTTTGTACTTCTGACGTCACATCCTTTCTGTTTTGCTATTATTATGCAAACATGCCTGATGCCAATACTGTTGCTTATTGTACCGTGACATTTACTCTGTCTTCTTCATAATAACAACAACAATATCAGGAGCTACTATTTATAAAGTGTTAAGCACTTTGCATCATGATCTCACCTAATTTTCAAGAGTCCTGTAAGTCAGGATTAGAGCCCAAATTTCAGATGAAGAAAATAAGGCTACTTCCATGGAACTGACAGTAAGGACGTATTCAGGGAGAGGTCGGGAGATAGGGGCCTTTAGGACAACACTGTTCCCTCCTTTTCAGAACCATAGAGTCAGCCCAGTTAGTACACTGGGCAGCCTTCACAGAGCTTTGCTAGTATTAAACAGAAAAGTCAATTCTTATTGTCACTTGAAGTAGGGCCCTTTAAACTTTCTGATCCCATTTAGCTTGCCATAGACTATCTGCCTAACAAGAAATAGACTCTTCCAACTTTCAAATAGTCTGTACATAAAAGTTGCCTATGAACAGAAGACATAATTAATGCCCAGCAACTATAATGCATATAGGATAATATAGGATATTAAGTCCTTCTCTGTTGCCTCCCAACTCTATTAAATTTAGCTTGAAGGTTGCACTTCTGGTAAAATTTACAGCTTTTCTTTCAGTAAAAATGCTTGATGCTCAAGCACTTATTGAAACTAGAGTTCCTAAGAGGCAAATTTAGAAAGACAGAGGTGCAGTTGTTGGCACTAAATGGGAAGGAAGCTGCAGTTTTATTCCCACATCCTTTTCTTTAGAAAAGAGAACTAAAAAAATGGAAAGGGTACAAGTCTTTTTTTAAGTCAATCAATTTATTTTTTCTTTTGTTATTTTTATAAGTTTTATTGAATGTACTGGGGTGACATTGGCTAATACAATTATACAGGTTTCAGGGGCACAATTCTCCAACACATCATCTGTACACTGTGCTGTGTGTTCACCGCCCCAAGTCAAGCCTCCTTCTATCACCATTTATCTCTCCTTTACCCTCCTCTATCTCCTCCCAACTCCTTTTGCATCTGCTAATCACCATAATGTTATCTATTTATGAAGGTTTTTAAAAATTTCTGCTTAATCCCTTTATCTTTTTCATCCAGCCCCCTGTTCCCTCCCCTCTGACAGTTGTCAGACTGTTTTGATACAACTCTTTTTCTTATTTCTGTGACATTAGAAGATACAAGAAACATCATAAATGGGCTCTCTGGACCAGTTGCAATTGTGTCCTGTAATGGATACATGTGACTACATCAAAAATACTGATGCCTTCACTCCCAAGATAAGATCACATTGCTTTCAATTTCACCCTGACTATTTAATCTAAGGAAGTTTCAGAAGAACAATTTATCTCCATTCTGTGTAAGAAAAATGTACATACTAGCAGTGGGAAGTCTGATTATACTATTTATTTGAAAACCACCAGCTTTAGCACAGCCTCTGCTGTCAGTGAAATCACTTTGTTCATTCTTGTTGACACAAAATATTCCCTTTGATCTTGCTAGATCACAGGTGTTCATTACAATGGCTGCATCTTGTCTATGTGTCCTACTGTTTACTATTTTTTCAAAGCAACTAAGGAGCTTTATACTTATGTTCCAAACTCTGTATCTAGTACAGGAGTGTTCAGCAATAGTACAGCATAGAATAAATAGTATTCATTATGAGAAACTCCTCAGGATTTATTCACCTAATAGACATTACAGTCATTATATTGAACTAATTTGACACTATATCTCTAAAACATGTTAAGACTCTTTGCTGCTGAAAATTGCATTCGCAGAACTGATTGTTGGAAGTTATTATAATGCTCTGAGATGATGTAGTGTCCAGCTATTAAAGGACAAACAACACAATATCTTCAGGGTCAGTACTTAGGACTTCCTGCCCATGGCTTAGGTCTGGCCTTGAAGACAGCAAGCCCAGGCTCCTGGACTGCTGGCTTCTAGCTTCTCCACTCAATAGCTTCCTGGCTTTCTATTGTCTCCCTAAGGTGCAGAGATGGACTGATGGCCAAGAGTCTGACCAAAAAAACTATGCAGTAAATTATGGGGACAAGTGTCTGCTAGAGAAGCAGATGTTAAGCTTACCTGGATGAGGAACTGGATGGATCCTACCTGGAGTCCTCTCTTTTCTTCCTTCTAGAAACTGTTGGCCTTTGTATGTCAGTACTGACTTTCTTCTGATGCTTATCACACTAGCTCTCATTTCAGACCTAAGCCTAAGCTTCACCAAAATCACTTTATCTCTAAATGTGAACAAAATCAGTAGTACTTTGGGACAGTAAAATAGATACACTATGCCCTGACTGGCGTGGCTCAGTTGGTTGGGCATCATCCCACAAAGCGAAATGTTGCTAGTTCAATTCCCAGTCAAGGCACATGTCTGAATTGTGGGCCAAGTCCCCGGTTGGGGGCATGAGAGATGCAACGGATTGATGTTTCTCTTGAACACCAATGTTTCTCTTTGTCCTTCCCTTCCCTTCACTAAAACTAAATAAATAAAATATTTAAAAAATAGACATACTAACTGTATTCATCAGTAATTTTCCTCTATCAAATTATGAGAGTTTTCTCTCATAATCTGGGTCACAGGCCCAACAGGAAACAGTTAGATATCCATAAAAATTGTAATGCTTCCGTTATAGCCATGAAACTGTAAAATGTTTCCTTTGGGTTTCAGAAGGGTTTTTTTTCTGTGTCCTGATCATCAGGAGCACTCATATAAGTGTTCATCTGAACCAGACTACTTTTAAGTTTGAAGAGGGGCATTATTGATTATTAATAATTGTATCTGAGGTTTTTTTAAAGATTTTATTTATTTACTTTTAGAGAGGGAAAGAGAGGGAGAAAGAGAGGGAGAGAAACATCCATGTGTGGTTGCCTCTCACATGCCCCCCACTGGGACCTGGCCCACAACCCAGGCATGCGCCCTGACTGGGAATAAAACAGGTGACTTTTTGGTTCACAGGCCAGCACTCAATCCACTGAGCCACACCAGCCAGGGCTGTACCTGAGTTCTTTATAAATTTTAGATATTAAGCCCTTGCTGGACCTTCTGTTTACAAATATTATCCCCCACTAGTTTGGTTGCCTTTTTGTTTGGTTATCAGTTTTCTTTTGCTGTGTGGAAGCTTTTTAGTTTGATATAGTCCCACTCATTTATTTTTGTCTTTAATTTGCTTGCCTTTGGGGTCAATTTCATAACATCTTTTCTGCAACTAACATCTATAATTTTAGTGCCTATATTTTCTTGTATGTAATTGATTGCTTCAGATCTTATATTTAGGTTTTTGATCCATTTTGAATTAATTTTTGTGCATAAGGACAAATTGTAACCTAGTCTCATTCTTTTGCATGTGGCTTTCCAATTTTTCCAGTACCAGTTTTTAAAGTGCTTTCTGTTCTCCATTGTGTGTTTTTGCCTCCCTTGTCAAAAAGTATTTGCCCATGTACATGTGGGTTTATTTCTGGGTTCTCGATTCTATTCCACCAACCCTAAGAAAGAATGAAATACTGCCATTTGTGACACCATGGATGGACCTTCAGACTATTGTGCAAGCAAAATAAGTCAGTCAGAATAAGCTAAGAACCACATGACTTCACTCATATGTGGGATATAAAACTGAAACTCAAAGACACAGACAACAGTATGGTGGTTACCAGAGCAAAGGGGGGTAGTAAAGGGTAAAAGGGGACAAAAGATAATTTGACTTTGGGTGGTAGGCACACAATGCAATATATAAGTCATGTACCATAGAAATGTATACTTGAAACCTATATGATCTAATTAAGCAATGTCACCCCAATAAATTTAAAATATATAAATAAAGTATTTATGCCACTTATACTGCTGTAAACCTGGACTCTCCTGGGAAGTCTAAGATTATGTTCATTCTATCTATTTCTTCAATGGTCAGTTTTTTCTCTCTAGCTTTGTTCAGGGAGAAAATAATGTAGTTGCTTTAAAACATTCTTTTGATTCTGGACTTAATTATCAAAGTAAAAGAGCAGCAATCATCTAAGGAGAGGTAGATTGTGAATACAGCCTGAAATCTCTACACTCAGTTATTCACAGCTTTTTCTTCAGTACTCCATGCTGGTATATAGGACACAGTTTTCTTCCGTGAGATATTGATGCACCATTGTGCCCCAATGTATTAATGCTCCCATTTGTCAGGAACAGTGAATGGTTTTACATGTGACAAAATGGGCTGACCCACATGATCCATCCTCTATAATATACATCATATAGCATGACACTGCTTTGCTACAATATTGGGGATCGAGCAGAAAAGAAAAATAACTCACAGACACAGATAACACTGTGGTGATTGTAGGGGGGAGGGGTGTGGGTAGAGGTGGAAGAGGTTATGAGGGGAAAATGGTAATAGAAAAATATAAAACAAATTATTAAAAATTATAATAATAAATGAATATTATTGTGAGTGGTAAAACCCAGAAAAGTACAAGTTCAATAAATAAGTAAGTAAATAAAATCTCTTGTCGCTCCTTAACATTCTTGCTCTACTTTTTCTGCTCATAGTACTTATCACCTATCTGACATACAGTCTATTTTATATGTTCACCCATTTATTATTGTCTGCATCTGGTTGTCTATTTACCCAGTAGAAGATAAGGTCTGTGCTGTCAAGGACTTTTGCATATACTGTTTATTGCTTTGTTTCCAGTGCATAGAATGGTGCCTCAGCACCTAGGACAAGGCCCGGTTTATATAAGCATTCAATGCACATTTGTTAAATAAAGAATCATCTGACATCAAAGATAGAAAGACGAAGCAATAAAGGAAGCATTTTTAAACTTACCAGTCATGTTCCCCAAGCTGTCCTTTGAAATAACCATGCAACCTTCCTAACCTCAACAAATGACTTATTTCCCCATTTTCAAACGTTCAAGATTGAGGGAAGACTTTGAGATATTTTATGTTAAAGTTGACTGTAGCTATTTTTAGTCATGTATTTAACTCAACTAGGTTTTTTCAATCAAAGTGAAACTATTATTTTCTTCTGTAGTATGCTGAAATCCGAAGCACACTTTTTCTAATTAAACACACACTCCTCAGATGTGACCAAAAATGTCAGTGTATTTATCTTTAAGGGCTTGTATCTCTCTCTCTCTCTCTCTCTCTCTCTCTCTCTCTCTCTCTCTCTCTCTCTCTCTCTCTCTCTCTCTCTCCCCCCCCCTCTCTCCCTCACCCTTTTTTTTTTGGCAGATATTAGCAAGAAATACAAAAAGAAATCCACCACACATCCCCCATGTGTTTCTACTTTGCTGAATCCATGTGACACATATTAATTTCAGGGTCGTTTATAGGTCAGAAGACTAAAGAGAGAGGATACAAAAGCAGAGTATCCACACAGCAGCCAGCAAGATATGCACACAAAGGTTGACCAGAGGAGATTCCCTGAGTGAACGTGGATGGGAAATCCAACATACTCTTGTTTCTATTGGAGAGTAAAGCACAATATTGAGTTCCTTGGTTCCATTTCACAAGGGAAGTTTGTGCCAGAGATACCAGAAAGGATTTGGAGGACATCTGAGAAAGGATTCCAAGACTGTAAGCTGCAGTCCCGCCCAAGCCTATATTGCTGCCAATACTAAGAATTTCTTGATGAAGTTCAGTCACAGCACCTAACTTTGCTATTGTATGATGTCATGTGGAAGGGTCAGAGTTAGGCTCTTGATGACTCTGAAGCTTCTTTGTTGAAATAACACTCTTAAACCAAAAAGCTGAATTTATTCAAAAGTGAAAAGGGATAGATTCATTTGTGAAATTTTTGTGCTTTGATATTGCCTAAGTCCCCTTTTTTGCCTTTGCATCAGAAGAATGTTTAGAATATTTGTGGTCAATCACTATAAGTCTTAATGAGGAGTTTAGACTGATTTGGGGAAGGAAAATGTTGGAAAGAATTGTTTTTATAGTTATTTCTCTTTTTCAAGGAAATTTGGTTAACTGAAAATTATATACATACAGAAAATAACACATATCAAAATCGTGCAGCTTTGTAATTTTTCCCATAGTAAAATTATCCTGTAATTACCTCTCAGGTCAGAAAACAGAACACTGTCAATAACCTGAGAAGTCCCCTGGGTACCTCTTCTATCACTGCCCTCCTTCTGCCCCAAATGTAGCTTCTGTTCTAATGGTTTTTTCCACAAGAAAATACTTAATTTCATTGACCAGTGAAAATTCACTGGCCATTGATGTTACTATTTCAACTTAACCACCATCAAGTTTTATCAGAGTCTTTTTATTTTGTTTTTCTTTCAAAATAAAAGCTAATATTAGGGAACTATAAAATTTTATCTGAGACAACTTCTGTCTCCCTATCCCTGCTTAAATTATGTGCTGCCCTGCACATGCTTTCAAATAAAAATCCACACTCTTTTCTCAGATTAAAGCTGTGCTAGTAACTAAGCACTACAAAACAAGGCAGACTGCACAGGCACACCAAAGAAACACATTTCAGTTAAGGATTATAGTTTTAGTATCCGCTTTCAAAAAGTAAAACAATATTTTTAAATGATAAAAATACCTTAACTGTGTCCTTTTAAGTAAGAGTGAGCTTAGAAGTGAAGACCCTTGAATTCGAAAGTTCTTGCCCATTTCACGGTTAGCCACTAAAGTTTCAAAACCAAAGTAATAAAGGACGTGAGGGATAGGTACAAGACACTACTGAATCATCATACACCTGACATCAGTACATTTCAGATGTATTTGTCGCATGCTCCCAAGGGCAAGCCAGGGCATTGCCTCCGAGGAGCCCCTGGTAAGTTCTGGCAGCACCCTCAGAGGGGTTCGCTCTGTGGGTAGAAACTCATCATTGTGTGGCTTTATGAAAGGCTGAACATTCAGTGAGCTCCAGCCCAAAATTAATCTCAGAAAGCTAACACTTACATAATTTTCACAGCAGCTATGAGTATCTGCTGCTGAGACTGGGCCTGATTATATATGCATGAGTGAAAGAAAAACACAGAGGTGCCTGTAATGTCTTCTATGAATAACAAGGTTTTCAACTGCTGAAAAAGATTACTCTGGCAGAGGGATTCAGTTAAAAGGCCTTAAAGACAGGGCCTGAGAAGCCTGGAATTCGAAAAGGACAAAAGAAGCCTTTTCTTTTGTCCTTTTAGAATGGCTCTGACGTTCTGTGATAGCCACAGAGTAGCTACCACATGTTGTTTTTATTCCCAAGTACTCGAACTTTGCAAAATAAAGTTTTCTGAAAGAGATTATATAACCACACTCTAAAAATACTTGCTAGTGAGCAAATCTGATGGTTCTTCCAGTATTGGTTCATGTAGTGAGAAAATTCTGGAATCTCTACAGGGAAAAGTGCTGACATACAGATGAAACTAAACATTCTCTTTCCATTTAAATCCCCCTCACTCTGATTTCTAAAAGATGGATCTTCTTTACCATCTTTGTTATTTAAGTGAAGCTCAAGTTGTAATATAAAGAAATCTAAGCAAGGATCTCTGAGATATTATTTCTTTTTTTGAGATATTATTTCTGCATGACATCCATTTAATGCAAGGCCACAATCACTCACATATTTGCCATTGATACATTTGTTTCTGTAGAAACACTTATCACCTTGGCATCTTTAACATCTGTGCCTGTTGTCATGACAATTCCAGCATGAACTTTCCAGCATGAGGGAAGGGGAAGTTGTCAGTCAGATCGTGGAATTTATTCAGAACCAGGTGCAACAGCATGCACTAATAGTCCTGTTTCCCTTATCTTCTATTTCCATGGCAAAACATTTTTGAGGATTTCTTGACTAGCAGAAACTGTTTCTGCCTTGAATTTTTAGTTTTTACATTTCTTTCTGATCCTTAGGCAAAGTTTACTTCAGTGAAAGTAGGACTGAGGTAATATCCGAATAGCACTGAAATAATAACATGTACTGTGCACTTGGTCAGTGTGTTTTATCACTTCTTAAGTTCTCCATGTCCAACTCAAAAACCACTCTTGCCTGCAGCTGTGTGATGTCACTCCAGGACTTGGACACTACCACGGCCACCTCAGCACTCCCTATCTTTACTTCTTTTTGACTAGCTATGTCTGATATGAATTTTACATAGTTAGAGTCAAACAGTATATATTTTTCTCTTTTTTATTGTTGTTCAAGTACAGTTGTCTCCATTTTCCTTCCACCAGTCCTCCCTACCCCACACATTCCCAACTCCCACCCTTGATCCTATCCCACTTTGGCTTTGTCCATGTGTCCCTTATACATGTTCCTGAAAACCCTTCCTCCCTTTATCCCCTCCCTCCCCCCCTCTCCCCTCTGGTTACTGACAGTTTGTTCTTTATTTCAGTGTCTCTGGTTCTATTTTGCTTGCTTGTTTGTTTTGTTGATTAGGTTCCACTTATAGGTGAGATCATATGGTATTTTTCTTTCACTGCCTGGCTTACTTAACTTAACATATAAAGCTCTCCAGTTCCATCCATGCTGTCACAAAGGGTAGGAGCTCCCTTTTCCCTTCTGCTGCATAGTATTCCATTGTATAAATGCACCACAGTTTTTTGATCCACTCATTCACCGATGGGCACTTAGGCTGTTTCCAACACTTGGCTATTGTGAACTGTGCTGAACATTGGGGTGCATAGGTTCTTTTGGATTGGTATTTCAGGATTCTTAGGGTATGTTCCCAGCAGTAGAATTGCCAGGTCAGAAGGCAGTTCCATTTTCAGTTTTCTGAGGAAATTCCATACTGTTTTCCACTGTGGCTGCACCAGTCTGCTTTCCCACCAACAATTCACTAGGGTTCCCTTTTCTCCACAACCTCGCCAGCACTTGTTGTTTGTTGAGTTGGTTATGATGGCCATTCTGACAGGTGTAAAGTGGTATCTCATGGTGGTTTTAATTTGCATTTTTCTGATGGCTAGTGATGCTGAGCATCCTTTCACATGTCTCTGGGCCCTCTGTCATACACTATATTCTATTTAGTGTTTGATCTCTTTCCATTAAATTTGTGTTTGTAAGACTTATTGATGTTGCTGCTTGTAATAGTAGTTCATGAATTTTCATTGGTGTACAGCTTTGCTGTTTTAATAATATATCATAATTCATTCAGCTATCTCACTATGAACATTTGGGTTGTTTCTATTCTTAGAAGGCTACTATGAACTTTTTTATTCATTTGTTTCAATAAATAAATAAATATGTAGTTTTCCAATGTGATTGTACCAATTTACATTCATAGCAGCAGTGCTTGACAGCTCCAGTTGTTCCAGATATTTGTACGGTCACTGGTTTTAATTGAGGCACTGTTGAATATGTATAGTGGTTGGTATAATTATGGCCTTGTTTCCATTTCTCTCATACTTTGTCTTGTTGAACACTTTTTACATGTGATTCATTTCCATTTGTTTATGTACTTTATTGACCACTTGTTTTGAGCTGCCTTTTCAACTTTTTTTGCCCATTTTCTATTGGATTGTCTGTCTCTTTCTATTGAATAAATTGTAGCATTCTGTCTGAATTAGAAAGGAAGAAGTAAAACTGACATTCATTATATACAGATGGCATGATAATATATAAAGAGAACTCTAAGGATTCAACAAAAACTATTAAAACTGATAAATGCATTCAGTGAAGTAGGAGGGTAGAAAATTGATATTTTGAAATAAGTTGTATTTTTATACACCCATAATGAACTATCAGAAAGAGAAATTTAGAAAACAACCCCATTTATAATTGCATGAAAATAAATAAAATACCCTAGAATAAATTCAACCAAGGAGTTAAAAGACCTGTAGTAAGAAAACTGTAAGACACTGAAGAAAGCTATTGAAGATACAAACAAATGGAAGCGTACACCATGCTCATGTACAGGAACAATTAACATCACTAAAATTTCATAGGACCAAACTCAGTCTACAGTTTCAATGCAATCCCTATCAAAACACCAATGGCATTTTTTCACAGAACCATAAAAGATTCCCAAATAGCCACAGCAATCTTGAGAAAGAAGAACAAAGTTGGAGGTATCACACTACCTAATATCAAACTATACTACAAGGTTATAGTAATCAAAACTGCATGGTACTGACATAAAAACAGCCAGGTAGATCAATGAAACAGATAAATGCACATCTATACAGTGAACTAATGTATGACAAAGGAAGCAAAGATATATAATGGGGTAAAGACACACTTTTCATTAAATGTTGTGAAACCAGATGGATACATATAAAAAATGAAACTAGGCCACATTTTTACACCATGTATGAGAATAAACTCAAAATGAACTAAGACAAATGTAAGATCTGAAACCATAAAATTCCTAGAAGAAAACATAGGAAGTAAATGCTTTAATATCATTCTTAATAGTTATTTTTATGTGTCTTCTTAGGCAAAGGAAGCAAAAAAGTGTAAACAAATGGGACTACATAAAACTAAAAAGTTTTTTTCACAGGAAAAAAACTCTATCAATAAAACATAAAGATAACCTATTAAATAGAAGAAGATATTCACCAATGATGCATCTGATAATGCATTAATATTCAAAATATATTAAAATCCCAAATAACAAACACCAAAAAAATCCCCATCTGGTTTAAAAATGGACAGAAAACCTGAATAGACATTTCTCCAAAGAGGATATACATATGGCCAATAGACATGAAAAGATGCCCAACGTCACTAATCAGCAAGCCAATGCAAATTAAAACCACAATAAGATATCACCTCACAGCTGTCAGAATGGCTATCATCAATAAATCAACAAACAACAAGTGTTGTCAAGGATGTGGAGAAAAGGGACCTCTTGTGCACTGCTCATGGAATTGCAAATTGGTGCAGCCACTGTGGGAAACAGTATGGAGTTTCCTTGAAAAATTAAAAATTTAATTACCATATGACCTAAAAATTCCATTTCTGCTATTAATACAAAGAACTCAAAAAACACTAATTCAAAAAGACATATGCACTCCTATGTTCATTGCAGCAATATTTACGATAGCCAACTGAAGCAATCTAAGTGTCAATTAATAGATGATTGGAACAAGAAGAGGTGGTACATATATAAAATGGAATATTACTTCACCATAATAAAGCATCAGATCTTGACATTTGCAACAATATGGATGGACCTAGAGGGTATTATGCTAATTTAATAAGTCATACAGAGAAAATAAAATCTCATATGATTTCACTTATATGTGGGATCTAAAAAACAAGATAAATAAACAAATGAAACAGAATCGGACTCGTAGATACAGGTGACAGACTGATGGTTGCCAGATGAGTGGGGGATTGATAGACTGGGTGAAAAAGGTGATAGGATTAAGAAGTACAAATTGGTAGTTACAGAATAGTCATAGGGATGTAAAGTACAGCACAGGGAATATCATATTGTGATATTTATGTATGGTGTCAGTTGGGTACTAGACTTATCAGGGAATCACTTGATAAGTTATATAAATGTCTCAAAACTGTGCTGTCTACCTGAAACTAATATGATATTGAATATTAACTGTAATTAAAAAATAAAAAACATTAAAATTTTTATTTAAAAAGTCCTTCCTACACCGAAGGTTAATTAGATTTTCTCCTGTGTTGTTTCCTAAGAGTTTTAGTTTTATGCTTTATATTTAGGTCTGTGATTCATGTTGACATAATTTTTGTGAAGGTCGAAAGATTTATGTCTAGATCAGTGATTGTCAGCAGTGTGCTGTGGCATGCTGGGGTGCTGCAATGATTTTTAAAACATGCAATACCTTTTTGCTCAGGGTCACTGACCTCTTTTGTCTAAGATTGTCAGATAAAAAATGACAACAGCCAACACAACATGTCCATGTGGTGTGAGCAAATCAAAGTTATACCTATTTTTTGGCAGATTGGCAAAAATATATATGTTTTTCAGTGTGTCATGGAATTTTAGTAATTAGTTTTATGTGTACCATGAGACGAAAAGGTTAAAAATCACTGCTCTAGGTTCATTTGTTCATATGTGGACATCCAGTTGTTTCAGCACCAGTTGTTGAAAGACAATATTGCTCTGCAATCTTTGAGCCAGTTCCTCAATTCTCTGAGCCTTATTTCCTCAGCAATAAAAAATAGAATAAAAATAATCTATCTAATGGGCTATTGAGAGTATTGGCACATGGTACATGTTTAGTAAACAAATGTTAATAACCAAATTTGTTAACAGTTATCATGAGCATTTCCAGCAAGGCTCAGACAGGCCAGATGGAAAGCTGTCCCCTATAGAGTCGGCATATGGGAGAGAGCGCTTGAGGACGGATCAAGCCTGAAGAGTTGTAACCTATGTTTCTGAAATACAGTGGCGAGAATATTATCATGAGGAAAGTCTAGTCCATCAGTCAACAAGAGAATGAAAGGGGTGCCAAGCTGAATGGGTGAAGCAAAAACATCATGATCAAAACCAGTTGCATATTAGAAGCTAGGGAAAATGAAGAACTGATTGAGTGCAGAGTATGACTTCTGGTGGCAAGAGGAAATTTAGTCTCAACACTGGGCGTGTGGTAAGATTCCGCTGTCATACACTTGGCTGAGTTGGACAGAACAAGCGTACCTCATTCAAGGCACTGCATGGACTCCACCAAAGCCACACCTAGAACATCAGGACCCTGGTTTAGTGAACCCCCAAGCAAAGCATTCCATCTCATCTACTGTGTGCTTAGTCCTTCCCAGGTTTAACCACATAAAGCAGTGCTTCACTGGGTGCAAGAGGAAGTATTTATCTTCGATTTCCACATATTTGTCCTCCTTTTCTTTCTGCTTTAGAATGCATGGGGCTTGACCATCATTAAACAGAAATACTATTTTGTATGTGAAACCCAAGAAAATAATTTTTCTCAACCCATTAGACCAAAAAAGTAGTCTCACTAAAAGATAGAACGGTAGCCCCCATGTTTTAGCTTCTTACATTAATACTCCCTATGGGTTAATGTGCTATTAATATGGCAAAAAAAAAAAACTTTAAATAGCAGCTTGTGCTTCTTTTTTATTTCTCTACTGCAAAAACTGATTTACTGTGTGTTTCTTCCATCTGGCAGGAAGCTAATCTGAATATGAATCAATCCTTACAAAAATAACTGCAGGAAATTTTAGACATTCATAACTTTCCCAAGTTTTTTCCTCTTTAACAATAGCATTTTTGTCATTCTTTCAGTTGAGCAAAGTTTTTCATTGAAATTAAGTATGACTAAAGAATTGTGCCATCTCATCCTGAATGCCCTTTACTGTTATGAATTCACATTGCTCATATTCTAGATATTTGCACATAAATGCGTATTTGCTGTTATCCCAAAAAGTTTTAATCATGAGAGGAAAACAGATTAATGTGATGTTCACAACTTGATGAGTGAAATGATCAAAAGAATCATTCTTAAATATCTGATTCTTCTTTTATTGCTGTATATTTTATCATAATGCTGGTTTCTTTAACATTGGCTCTACCAACACATATTTCTGGTGCTAGGGAGAAAAAAAAACCCTCTGCCTCATATAAGACTCAATTTTTTAGCAAGTAACCCCTGGCTATTTTCAAAATAGCTTCTCAACCATTTCCACATTGTGGCACACTAAGAAAATTACAATGGTTACCCTGGGGTAAGTAGACAAGTCCGCTTGGGGAGGAGGTAACCAGGCAAGGGACTCCAGCTTCTCCAGGCCCTGATATTGATGGAATAAATATCCTGTCACACATTATGACCTATTTTAGGCACATAAACTATGCTCAAGAAAACCTGTTCCCCAGAATTAGGAATTGGAGAAGGAAAATATGGACCATGTGAAAATGAAAGCAACATCATTCACACTAGTGCATGAGTGTCTTTGGCAGAATTTCCAAACAAGAGTTGCATGGCCAAGTCACTCTATACTCACACGACTTATCAAGTATGACTGACTAGTCCATTGTTTTCTGAATTGCATTCCATAGAATACTGGTTTTCCATGAAATATTAATAGGTATTATAGCAATTTCCCTACTGTGGGGAAATAATTTTGATATTTATTGAGCTAAACAGATATCACTACCATAGGACTTTTGGAACTCTTTCATATGCTAATTTATTTGTGAATTTCCAAGAAAGAGAGAGCTGATCTCCAACATATGGTTATTTAGACTGAGCACTGCATAACACTAGAGGTCGCTATTCAGATATCAGCCTATTAAAAGGCATTAATTGAAGCGGTACTCAACTTATACATGGCAGCAGTAGGATATAGCATGCAGCTTTTCCATATATTTAAACACGGAACATTGTTCAGAATACCTGTGGATATCTAATAGAACATATCCATTTCTTTATGAGCCCCATTGATAATTTTGTTCATTATGCTACATTTCAGGAATACCTTGTTCCAAGTAACTGTTCCTTCTTTTTCCCAGATTGTGCATTTCCCTGCCTCTCAAAGGAAAGAACATAGACTTTGATATAAAATCATCTGGACTTGATATTAGCTCTGTCAGTTATTTTACCAGATCTGGGCCTTGATATTACTTGTAAAGTAGAAACTGTGCCATGCCCATTACAGGGTGATTGTGCAGACTAAATGAGCAAATACATACGAAGCTATAGTACAGTGCCTGACACCTAGTAGTAAGTACACAGAACACACTTCTCTTTCTAGTAGTATACAGCAAATATTTATCTTCCCCTTTGCTCATGTTGTTCCCACTGCCTAAAATGTCTTTCTGTGCTCAATCTGCCCTACTTTTACAAAGCCTTCCCTGATGCAAATGTACCTTCCCTCAAGCCTCTGCAGCATTTTGTTTGTAGCTCTTTCAAAAATACATTCTAGCACAGTTTTTTGATGCTAAAATAATTGTGTCCAATTTCTCATCCCAGCCACCCCCACTTGGTTGTGAAATCTTGAGAGCAGCAACATTGTCTTGTTCATCTGATCATTGCCAAAACCTGGGCTATTTTAGGCCCTTAACAGATGTTTCTAAAATTTAATGGAATTGAAAGAGTAAAGTAGCTGGCAGATCCCCACAATATATTTTCCACTGAGGAGGTGATAATAGGAATTATCTGGACTCACTGGATGCACGTTATAGTCTGTGAAAAAAAATTGTCTATTGGTGTACAGAGATTGTCATAACAAGTCCTGAAGATATATTTTACATAGCACAAAGAAATTATTCAGAGGTCTACATTGCACAGATTAGGTGTACAACCAACCAACACCCTTCTGTACAATAAAGGCATTTAAACATAAGGATGGTGGTGGATGATCTCATCATCAATTATAAACTCATAAATAAACATTTTAGAACAGATGCCCAGACTCAAAGATCAATGTGTATAACATCCCTGCTCCTTAAGTTCTCTACAAGTGCAAATCTAAACTAAATATTAAGCTAAACCACTGTTGAAATGTCTGTTAAGATGATGCATGTGCTTCTATTACAATATATACTGCTTTAAGTATATTTAGACAATGTTCTTTGCATTAATAAAATGTGTATAATCTATACCCAGTGTTTTAAATAAGATGTAGATGTGCAAAATAAGTTAGCTTTTCAAGTAAGAATTTTGTTATGAAAATTTGACAAATGCAAACAACCTTGTGAAGTTGAGCTATATTTATCAACAGGAATTAGAAACTTTAGGGAAAAAAATCCAGAAATAAGAATTTATTTTAAAAATAATGTTGGGCCCTGGCTAGTGTGGTTCGGGAGATTGAGTGCCGGCCTGCAAACCAAGGTGTCGCCATTTGATTCCCAGTCAGGGCACATTCCTGGGTTGCAGAGCCAGGTCAGGTCTCCAGTAGGGGGCGCACAAGAGGCAAGCACACATTGATGTTTTTTTATCTTTCTCCCTCCCCCTCTGTCTAAAATAAGTAAAATCTTTTAAAAAAATAAAAATAATGTTGGAACATAAGAACCTTTTACATGAATTACCTAGTTAAGATACACAGTTACATTCTGTAATAGGCATTTCAATCATTGATACACCATTTAAAGAGAGATTTATCAGAAAAGCACAAAATTGTGATTGATGAAGGTTTTCATAACTACTGTAACAATTGATTAACTTCTCTAACAACATCACATGAAATGACCGAATATAAAGTGGTGGTGATAATAATAATAATCAGCTATAAGGATTTGAGTTATTTGTTTCCATAATTCTAAAGAGTTGGGATTTTAGAAAATGTAATAGTTATATTTGCAAATCCAGAGTTTGTGGACACAACCTTTTTAAAAAAGATTTTATTTACTTATTTTTAGAGATAGGGGAAGGGAGGGAGAAAGAGAGGGAGAGAAATATCAATGTGTGGTTGCCTCTCACATGTCCCCTTACTGGGGACCTCGCCCACAACCCAGGCATGTGCCCTGACTGGGAATCAAACCAGTGACCCTTTGGTTCACAGGTCAGCACTCAATCCACTGACCCACACCATCCAGGGCTGGACACAGCCTTTAAAGCAAGCTAACAACACATTATTAAAGTATCATTAGTCTCTTTAGCAAAAATATAAAATATGCTATTGCAATCGCTGTGGTTATGCTTTTATTAGCCAACATTTTATTAGGCTCTTACTATTTGCCAGCCACTATGCTAAATACTTCATAACATTATCTCCAGACTTAAACAGCAAATAAATGTTGGCAATCAAGAGGAAACAAGAGAAAGGGAAAAGCAAGCTAACATTTTAAAAGGCAAGATGGAAAGGAAAGCCAGATGTAGGTGAACTGGCTGTCTGGTGAGAGATACCAAGGTGATTCTGGCTAGGGTGAATTTACCATGGCTCTGAGTCTGACCCTCAGCTTTCTAAGTCCAGAAATTTTGACCCATATATTCCCTCACTGAAGGCAGATCTGCGTAGGGAGAAAATTCTAACCAGAGAGCTATTTGGTAAACTGGGAAGTAGAGCAAAGCAAAAAGAACAGTCTTTAGGGACGTTGCATCCAAGTTGCAGTAAGGCCCAAAAAATAGAATAGATAAAGCCATCTATGACATAGGGAGCAGTATGTGCAAAAGCAAAGAGAAGCCAAAAAGTATAATTTCTTCCTCAAAAAATCTTACACTGAGCCCTGGCTGGCGTAGCTCAGTGGACTGAGAGTGGGCTGTGAACCAAAGCATCGCAGGTTCAATTCCCAGTCAGGGCACATGCCTGGGTTGCAGGCCACGGCCCCCAGCAACCGCACATTGATGTCTCTCTCTCTCTCTCTTTCTCCCTCCCTTCCCTCTCTAAAAATAAATAAATAAATAATATTTTTTAAAAAATGTTAGACTGGCTGGAGCAGGGCAACCTGAAGCAGAGAGGTCTGATGAAAAACAGGGCTGCTACAGGCAAGGTCAAAATGCAAAAGACCAAAGACTTAACCTTGATCACAGTGAAGAGCTAGTTACTGTTTTAAATGAGGAACTGACTCATCAGGCTTTTCTGGACTCTATTTGGAGGGAAACAATAGTGAATGCAAGGAAAATAGGAGGCCGTTGTAAGTGGCTGAGATGAAACATTATGCAGATCTAAATTAAGATATGATTCAGGGACAAAACACCTTTATAAGACTGTTTCTCTAAGATAATGTGCTCAGAATTGAAAACTACTGACTTCATTAAACATTACATTTGGTATTCAACACATTTGAAAGTTGGAATTAGCCCATATTTAAAAACAAATGCTGTAATGCAATTGTTATGATTATACAAACCCATGTTTATTACAAGTCAGAAAGAAAATAAGAAAGAAATTTAAAATACAAACAATCTAATGATTTTTATAAATTTTTATTTAAAAATATGGGTCATATCCTCCAAAATTAAAAATTAGTGTTGCATTCATTAAAAAGACTTACTTTATTACTCTACCAAACTTTTTCCCCTCCTTTTTATTCTCTAGCTCCTTGGAGATTATTAGGTAATTCATTTCACTTCTCTTCTAAGACTTTTAGCATATTCAGTCTTTAGTTTTATTGAGATCACTGATTAATTTCCAACAATTAATAAACCAAAGAAATTAAGAACAAATTGACAGTAACCAGAGGGGAGGTGAGAGGAGGTAACAGGGGAAAAGGAAGAGTTTTCAGGAACAGCTATAAAGGACATATACACAAAACCAAGGAGGGAGGTCAGGGGAGGGAGGTGAGGATGGCTGCAGTGGCGGGGAGTAGTGGGAGGAAAATGCAGACAACTGTACTTGAACAACAATTTAAAAGAGAAAAATAAAACAAAGACAGGCAAAACTTCCCAATTTTTACATAACTGCCAAATAAAAATGTTTAATCATTTAAGATATTAACCAAAAATTTTAAACCATCATTTTCAAATATTTTCTCATATAAAAACACTAAATTGAAGATTGCTGGTGTATGTATCCACACCATGTCCCTCTCTTTTCTTGGAGAGTGAACAAAATCTTCACACTCTGCACGTGCTTCACTTTGTGAATTCTTTCACAGCCCATGTCACCGATCACCCTAACATTTCAGTGGCCCATATAGGGACATTCTGTATTTCTCCCTTTCTTCTAGCCTCCTGAGACTTGCAACTAGGGGAGCAGTGGGCAGTGGAAGTTCAATTCAGGCTAATCCCCTAACCCTGTCTCAGTGAGGTTTGCAGAGAGGATTCTAATACTTCTCTGTCTCTAGATTCTGCAGACAGCCTCCTCCTCACCCACCTTCACAGCCAGCAATTAGACAAGGTGTGGACAAGAACAACTTTGGCTGTTATGAGTGGAAGGCCAGTTCTGGATTGACAGCTGAGATTCAATTTTGTGGTATGAGAATTCAGACATTGGTAGAATTGCTGCAGTTTCTCCTGGAGCAGGGGATTAGGATGAGCCAGACCCTGAGCTGAGAAAAAGTGATGTGCTGGTGCCCTGGGACTGAGCTTGGGGAATGATCCAATAGTGACTGAGCACCAGCTACAGGTGTGTCTAGTATTTGGTGCTGTGGGGTTCAAAGGTCATATGGCCTCTGCCCTCAAGAAATTTGAAAAATCAGAAGATGGCAGCAATGTAGGCGGGAGCTGAGCCCACTTGCTCGTGCACCCAACTGAGACACCTAGCCGATCTTCTGAAGAACAGAGTGAACAGCCAACAGAATCCCAGCTGATATGAACCTCGGGAGCCAAAGTGTGCAGAAGATGCTTGAAAACAGACAGTAAGCAGATTTTGTAGGCCAACGGGAAGGCCCATTGGGCCATGCGCCAGAGACCATGGCTGCCCTGGCAGCATTGGAGGAGAGCCAGGTCAGTGATAACCACCAAGGGGCTCCTTCCCCTCCCAGAGTGGGGAAGTCTCAGACCGCACCAGCAGATACCTGGACAGGTAAAGTCGCTGGGGGGATAAAAAGTCAGTAAGTGACACACCACCAGCAGCATCAGCTTTTATCCTGGCTGGGGCAGAAAACATCAGCTGATACAGTACCAGAGAATTTGGGAAGCTAGGTGACACCTGGAGCTGGGAGAAGAGATGGGCCCAACTGGCTGTGACCGAGATAGACTCTGGACTGATCAGAGTTGGTCTGTGTGGAAAGCCTGGCACTTGTTAGAAGCCACAGGGGGCAACAAAGGGGACTGTTCTCAAAAAATGACTGAGCAGCTGTGTAAGGACCTTGCCTGTGCAGCAGCCCAGCCAGCAAAGAGGCGCTATTTGCTCCCACTCAGGATGATGATGGATTGATGAAAAGGGGGCAGCAGGGGCTCTGAGAGGCAGCACCTCCCAAAGACATTTCTTCCAATAGCGAAAGTGAGCCACCATGCAGACACTGGCACCCAGGCCAACCAAGTAGGGGAGGCATGTCAGTGCACCTCACAGACTGATCAAAGGGTCACCAAACAAAATGGATTATCTGTGCCAGCCTGGTGCAATTGCTCAGGGTAGACAGTACATCTGCACAGCTCTCTGAGAACCTGGGGGAGAAAATGGGCACCTGTAATTATTGTAGCTGATACTGAGTGCAGGGAAGGGAAGGGAAGAAAAATATAGGGGAG